>CM034147.1:238390366-238527187 GCA_019776745.2 Taxus chinensis
CTCCAACATTGCATAGATCTCCTATGCCTATGGGTGCGATCTGTCACCAATACAAAAAGCATGCGCCATAACTACAACAAAGCAAACGTGCTTCATGAATATTCTGATCTGAAACAGGTCCACCTCCAAGAGACCCTCTCCCATAAGCTACATCGCAAAACAGTGAGATCTCAAAAGAGAATCTCTGAAATAAATTTCATCGGTCTCCTGGTAACACTCACACTGTCACTTAATCGATTTGGATAAAAAATATCTTGTAGGAGAATCCCGAATTTGAAGATGCGGTCGACACTGAACCGAACGCAACATAGTTGGACAGCCTACCTGTTGGAAGCGCTCAAACACGCCTCTGCCTCATTGTGACCCGACTGCTGCCTGGTTAAGAGTTGTTATAGGCTATGCCGTGGATCCCTGACTTGAACACACCTCGAGGCACCCGAAGAGAAGGAGGTAACACGCCTGTTACACGAGCTTGCAGCTGTACGTGGCCAAAACATTTCAAATGGAGCAGGTAGCACGGGGCGCAAGGAAAATGCAAGTCAACGGAATTAAAGGAGGTGGGGCAGCTGGCAGAGGAGGTAGGTGGGAAGAAAGGATCCGATGCCCAGATGGGCATTACATTCTCCTCCCCTTAAGAAAGCATCGTCCTCAATGCGACATAATACAACGGAAAAGAAATGGTTCGCAACCAAGAAAAGGTACAGGAGAAAGTACACTCCATGGTTTAAAATTTTAGTTGATTAAAGCACAATCACAAGGTAGCCTTAGGAACATTTGGTAGAATTTTTAACTTTAAATGTTCTGTGAAGATTGGCAATTCTTTCTTGTTCATCAATTCATTAGTCTCTTTTCATTATGATTATTTTATTTTATTTTTTTGTTTCTTTTTAAAATATCATCATTGAAGGGTTTTTGGTTTATTCTTTATTGTGGGTGCCCAACATGAACTGCTAACACAACACCCTATCAGTTCACAAGACACTACAGATTCACAAGCACGCAAGTATATACTTCATGATTGTATTACACCACAAAAAGTTTACTCAAATACGAAATAGAATAGGCACAGTCCACATAACGTAGTACTCATCACACATCAATGACTGACACACAAAATACTCAAACAAAAAAGTACTACAATCAACCAGACATTCCCTCAATTTGCATCAATGAAAGACTCACATAACACCAAACCAAGCTACAGGTACATAGTGTCCACAAGGGAATCAATGACATAACCACAACATCACAACACATATCCATCTAACATGAGTAATACATACCTCAAAAGACCACTACCATACATCAAAATAACTCAACATATATCTTGAAACATCAACCATACAGACAAATATCATAAGCCTCCCTCAAACTCTTATGCCTCCCTCAAGTCTCTTATGCCTCCCTCAAACTCTTATGCCTCCCTCAAGGAGGCCGGTTGTCCCTATGGTCCAAGACACATAGAGTTCGAACACTCCTAACCCAAGTGACATAATAACGCGTGGTTCAACAACCCGCTAGTTATATGTACCCCTTGGGGCGTACCCCCATACAACGAAGTGGGTCCATAGGTCCAACCAATCCATGGTGCATCCTATGACCCTATTCCACACATCACGACAATAGAACCAACACAACAATCCAATCAAAGTGCCAAGTGGCAAAGTATAAGCCTTGGGCAAGGCGGTAAGAATTCCAATTTTAAAAGAAGACCCCAAATCAAGCTAAAATAAATGGCCAAATAGCCAAAGTTAGTATCAAAATCCCCATGTTAGTGCCACAAACCAAGGAAATTCCCAAATTGTAAAGCATTGCAATCAAGAAAAGATGCTGGTCCTTGCAAAATAAAGTAAAAGCTCAATTTACGAATAAAATCAACTTATAATAATGTCACATTACGATAATTGTGTGGCCTTATCTAGCCACCAAAGGGGTACTCAACGAGTTGCTAGCACTTGGAACATTGAGCCTCAGCTCGTAAAATACATATCATTAATACAACTGTCATCACCTCCATCTGAATCATCCCACCACCCTTCGATAAGGCTAAACATAGTCATAGATGCACTAAGGTTGCATACATACAACCACATAGGGAGAGAGGAAAGAATCACATGTAATCTACTAAACCGAGTTTTAGCTTGAGTTATTGACCCATGGTACATCATTCCTCACTCTCAACATACACTTCTACCGATTTCCCTCAGGATCGGTTAGCGTAAGGTTCACAACATAACATACAACAACAGTACTAACATAATGGTGGCACACACATAACTACCATAACGTCTCACGTATGGTATGTATACAGGGTAGATCACGATCATACATTCACTGAGTGTAACACATCACTTTACCACATTCTGCACCCAAAGTGCAATCACCATACGATAGGGTTCATACACTCACCGTATGACCCAAAATCACAACATGAAGCATTACCTATTTGCACAGTCATACATACGATGAACATAGTACATCACAACATAACGTCCATTGCAACATAGCAAGATGGTACACACATTTCTTCAGAACATGGTAAAAACATCATGATACAACTCATTTCTTTTAACATCAATCTAGTCATACAACACGTTGATACACTTACATATCACAACATGTCACAATGTTCCAACACTATGTCATCCACATTATAATTCTTTTCACACGCCACAAACAGTAAGTCACACGTGAACTCTTCATAGAATCCACAAGAAGGAGAGAGAATACTCCCATCCCAAACATATCAACATAATGACAACCACGCACTAAGTGACATACACATCCCGTGCGTTCACAGTATCACAATTATGACAATAATCACATCACGTTTAAAGCACATTACTCTTCCAATATCTACCACCATCATGCAACATCATCATCATCATGCAGTATCATCATGTAACACCACCACCACCATGTAACATCATCATATAACACCAATCCGGCCCATAGGTTTGAGAGCATGAACCTACGCTCTGATACCAAAGTGTAACACACCAAAAATACCAACATAAGGACAACACAGTGAAATACAGGATAACTTTTTTTTGACTTACTTGAAGATAATACGACACTACACAAGTTCTCTAGGGAATACAATCAACTAAAGACATGCTTTCCACAACACGGATCCACATTGGTTACAGATAAACATGAGGCACACACTTAGGACACAATGGTTCATCTAAAGTATGTAATTTTACAACAAGGTTTTCCCACAGAAGGTTTCTTTAGAATCATGTTTTAGCTGTAAGTGCTTTTACATTCTTTACTTTTCCCAGAGAGATCATGATAGGAGAATCTGAAGTTCATGTTTCCTTTGAAGAATTTTCTCCTACCCTGTTAATGTTAATATACAGTGTAAACCAATTATTGGATAGCAAGAGGTTACTTCATTTACTTGATTAACTTATTCATTTGTGAGGAGGCAGTTAATTTCTCAAGGCTCTTAACTTTATCAATCTGTTTTCGACGTTGTGCTTTTGAACATATATGTTTTACCTTTTCAAGCGGGTCAATTTTATTTTATTTTATTTTATTCCAGTACAAGACTGTCTAACTCTTGGATTCATCATTAAGATCTTATTAGTTGTTAATAAGATTTCATTGGGGTCAAGAGTCTAATCAGAAAAATTAAAGGTTTCACTTGGGCTTCACTTGAAGAGATAAAAATAAGTATACTGTTTACATTTTCAACGGTAAGACAGATCGAAGAGTTTCTTAGGCAAGTTCCTTCTATTTATTATAAAATTGTTATCTTCCAAGAATTTAATCATTGATTTCACCTTAAGACCGTTCTAAGGACTCACCACAATAAGAGATTGTTGATTTGTTTACGCGGGATCACAAGGTATATTTGTTTCTCTTGTTTTCTTTTTGCTAGGTTCAAAAACATAGTCCTCTACCAAACGACACAAGACCAAGGTAACTAGAGCGATGCAAGATGATTCAAGTTTGGATAATTAGAATTAGGTTTGACAATTCAAGGATAAATCATATTCTTAAAAGTGAAAATTCAACAAAGGATACGCATATGAAAACAAGTTCATTTAATCTTATTGACAATAATATTTCTCAAATTTACTTTCAAACGATAACAACAACCTACATGAGAACAATACAAAATTATAACACAATACCTTCTAGATAGTCTCCACAATTTCCATACCAATGCTGTAAAACAAAAGAAACAACATTCGTACAAGAGCAGTTCCTTAGAAATCTGGAATCCACTTTCTACAGGTGTATCTTTTCTCTCTGTTTTTTTTTTCTTTTCTACTCAGGAAATCCTCCTGCACATTTGTTAGCACATGTCAGTTCGCAAGAACTGAGCATGATAAAAGCTATAACATTAAGACAATATGTTGTTATCTAACTGTTTCAAGGAAGAAAAGCACCGTTGAAGAAGAAAACAATAATCCAAGAGTCTAAACAAGAGCAATTAAAGAGCTGTCCAAAAGCATAAAATGTATAAATAAAAGGGACGACACTAACTCTATTTAATTATCATTTTCTCATAGGAGCAGTTAATAAACATCATAGTGAATTTCACCCATATCACAATAATGACCGTCATTTTAAGAAGATAACATTTCGAAACAAAAACAATTACAGGAAGAGAATTAATTTCAAACGTGATCTGTCCCTATTTGTTTAAGTTAGTTCACCAAGCCAAGGATTCACTATGCCACTGGAAGATCCCAAACAATCAATCGACATGAGAATATCTAAACCAACATGACTTGTTAATATTAAGATGATGTGCCTATAACAGTTAATTTTATGATAGTACAAAATAAATAAATTGGACAGAAAAGGGATGAAACACACAATTGACCTCGTATGGGTTACATCCTATCCTAACAATCCTTCTATTAAACTTTCTTCTAATCAAGAGAATTTCTTAAGAAAAAGGACAAACTTGGCAAGACCAAACATAACCATTATAAATCTTACAAGAGGGTTACTCAATCATTCACAAGAACACAACACAGGATACATAGCTTCCAAAGGATCTGTCGTCAACAATAAGTTCACTTAAACCTTTCTGGTCAACACATAACCATTCTACTACAATGACAGCAAGGAGGTCATATCACTAGGATCATCACAAAAACAAATCAACCAATGAGTTTCCAGACAAACCAACCTCTAAGTCACATGAGAAAGAAATTTAAGCATCTTTACGGAGAAAGACGTAGAGTAATTTCTTATGCATACAACCAACATCCCAATTTTAAGATTTGAAAACTTCCTCACTAATGATCAAGTAGATCTCGTACCCTCCAACATGTGTGAAACAAAATCAAGGTAAGAAAAGAGTATTTCCTTTGACATTTTAAGCTATCCAAAAGAAATGTGAGTATCATCAAAAGAAGACATTCCATAGGATCAGCTACATTCCTCAAAACATACAACAGTTACCAAGGGAGAGAAGGTGATTCCAAAGACAACAATCTCCAACGGTGAACATGAATTGATATCAAATCATGACGATCAACCATGACACTCGAAGAATAAAATTATTTCTTCAAGCTATTCAAAACAAATAACAAAAGCAACTAACCTAGTTGAAAGTAATATCAATTCAAAAATCAATCAAGCTAAGCACACACCATGCCAACTGGGAAGGGTTACTAGAACCTAAACAAATGAAAGAAAAGGATAGAGACAGGAATAGCACCATTCACCTATACACAATGCACTCGCAGTACTCAATCACCAATTCGCAAATACCCAACATAAACCAGATCTACAGATCTCGAACCAAAACAAGAATAAGAACAAAACAGGAATTATAAGGTTGAGTCCAACGACAATGTCGGATAAAACATTCAAATCGTGAGACCAACACAAAGAACTCAGGAATTTTCATTACAGGACCCCCACCTCTTTTGTTTTATTAGACTTAAGAACAAGGTTCACCCAACTAATATTTATTAAAACCCAGAAAACAATATAAAGGCTTCAACCAGCGCAATCATTTCTAACGCCAAAAGGAATACAAATGAGCAAGCGAAGTGGAAACCAAACGACATACCATTACACGAGACATTTATATGAAGAGTAGAGTTATTTAATGATTCAATTAACTAACAGCATAAGAATTAATGGTATAGAGAATATCGTGCCTGATTAAGCTCCGTAGTCGATCACAAGATGGACGGGGCCTGCAACAGCAACCCAACCAGCGCAGCTTCTCTTCCTCAGCCTGCTGAAGGTCCAAACTCTGTTAACGGCCATGCTCTTGTCCTTGTCGGTGAACAAACTGGGTGCCACATGTATTACATACAACAGTGGATGAACCATACTGGTAACCATTACCATGAGCTATACTCTCTGAAAGAGGCCCTTGCTAACTGCAGCCACTCTTGTGGTGAAGGTAATGAACTGTCACATGGCTTATAGCATCAGCCAATACCGGATTTGCCTCTTGCACTGCCTTCGAATCTATATAAGTAACCAAATACCTGTCAAAAGGACAGGCCCTAGTAGTACTTAGCACATAAGTTAGGCAATGATTGCAGAAAGGATGTGTACATTGGGTTTGCACAGCCTCATTAGGGTAAACATGCTACCTACCAACTGGACAAAAAAATTCTCCAGGGAGTGATTGTATATTTATGATACTCTCGTTGTCAAAACCCATGACCTCCCCGAGAAAGCAAACCAAATGTATTTTCACCTGTGAAGAAGTTGCCACAAAATATCAAGTGTGTTTCTTGTGCAGCAAAACATTTCAGCTGTAGCTTGCAAGGTGTGATAATTCCAATATAAACCTTTATGCCTACCAACATAGATCAAGGGCACTAAAACAGACCCCAACGCCCTTCCAGTGAACAAGGACACTCCCCTGATGATTTTCCCATTACCCAAAATAATTTTTGTAGGGAAATCCCTGTCTAAGGTCCTCGCCCCATCTGTTGTCACCCATTGCAATACTAGCTAGATAATATGGCACAGCATCCCCGCCCACAGAAATAGAGAAATCACATCCACACCATCTTCAACAGCAGTATCAAACGCAAGAAGAATGTCAGAATGATAGCAACCAGACATCCAACATACCTTATATGTTGCAAGCCGAGATTTGAGTGCCATTCCTTTCTATGCGCAACTTTGATATGAAACAGATCCGCCTCTATGAGGTCCTCTCCCATGGGTTACATCATAGAAAAAGAAAGGTCTCAGTAGGGAGTCTTTGTAAATAAATTTCATCAAGTCTGCTGGAAGCATTCTCACTATCACACAGTCGATTTGGAGATACACACTCAGTGTATGTTCTGGATCTGAGAAATATTCTGCTACCTTCATCTCCCAAGACATTTTCTCCAACATTGCATAGATCTCATGTGCCTATGGGTGTGATCTGTCACCAACACAAAAAGCATGCGCCATAACTACAACAAAGCAAACGTGCTTCATGAATATTTTGATCTGAAACAGGTCCGCCTCTAAGAGACCCTCTCCCATGAGCTACATCGTAAAACAGTGAGATCTGAAAAGAGAATCTCTGAAATAAATTTCATCGGTCTCCTGGTAACACTCACACTGTCACTTAATCGATTTGGATAAAAAATATCTTGTAGGAGAATCCCGAATCTAAAGATGCAGTCGACACTGAACCGAACACAACATAGTTGGACAGCCTACTTGTTGGAAGCGCTCAAACACGCCTCTACCTCACTGTGACCTGACTGCTGCCTGGTTACGAGTTGTTGCAGGCTATGCCGTGGATCCCTGACCCGAACACACCTCGAGGAACCCAAAGAGAAGGAGATAGCACGCATGTTACACGAGCTTGCAGTTGTACGTGGCCAAAACATTTCAAATGGAGCAGGTAGCACGGGGCGCAAGCTAAATGCAAGTCAACGGAATTAAAGGAGGTGGGGCGGCTTGGCAGAGGAGGCAGGTGGGAAGAAAGGATCCGATGCCCAGCTAGGCATTACAATAGGTCAAATCCTCTTCAGGGTTCTACCCATTTCTCCAATTTGAGTGACAAAGAGCAAGCTACATTTCTTCCCCAGCTACAAAAAGACACACTACATGCTCTCCTTGTCTCTAAGATTCTTGCCAAACCTGTGATGCTGCTCAACCTCCGAGGGAGAATCAATTTAGGTACCAACACCCAATTGGCACCATTTCCGGGTACATGGTGATTGCAGTTCATATTCATACCTTGGTAGAGTCTTCTTATATGCTCAAATTTCTGGTACATGTTTTCAAACATCATCTTGTGTTCAAGTATGTAAGAAGTATTCAAAGTTGCAAGTTTTGTGTGTAATTTTTTCAGTTTCCACATCGAGTGCACTAGCGCTCATTGATAAATCTAGGTAAAGAAAAGTCATATCATTCCATTTCTAGTTTCTAGTATTGACAGACATTTAACAGATCATACTATAGTGCATTTGCACAACTAAGGTGTAAATCCTTAGTGGTGACTCCCTGTTGATCTGATTCTTGATGAGTACTAGTGTCTTAATCTCTGTCAAGTGAGATTTGTTACTACCTTTTCAAAGATGGAAGGAAGAAGATTTTCTTTTCTACGATCCTGCTAGGACATTATTTCCAGAGCTAGGAAAAGAAAATTCATAAGGAATAAAATCCTAGAGAGTTGTTGGAGATCAGAACACAAGAAAAGGGTTCTCCATTGATGAAAGTGATTGGCCTATCATTGAATACTTTCATTCGAGTTATTTTGAATCAGGTAGCTTATTTGTGGAATTTAATTATCCAACTTGAGAGGGGCCTTCATTTGATTTTGAAAATTTTGCTTTTCATTCTGCCCCTGTCTTTTCAGAAGTTGATAGGGATTTCAAAGAAACAAGGCCTTTAGGGGATATCCATTTGAAAATTATACCCTATATTTCAAAGACCCTCTACCCCTTATCAATTTGTCTTCCCTCTAGGGTCCTCTCCTCAAAACAACATGGCCCTACCCCCCACTAAGACCTCCATTTTTTGTAACCACCTTTGGTCCTATAAATTTTACAGGGATGGTTGGTTACCCAAATGCAGTTGCCCAAGATGTGAGAAATAGATTACCAAAGTTCTAGGGAAACAACGCTATAACTAGTGATCAACATCTAAAGATTTTATCAATATGATGAAAGAATTTGAGATTGAACATGAAGATTTATATATCAATTTGTTTATCCTAACTTTAGAAGAGGATGCAAGGGACTGGTATAAATCTTTTTTGGATAACTCCATTGACTCCTGGAATGAGATGAACAATGCATTTTGATTGCAGTATGGTGATAGAACTGACCCTAGGTTTCTTCTGTTAGAATTTTAAAACATCAAGCATAATCCTAATGAGTTGGTACATGATTTCAACACAAGGTTTAAAAATACCTTAAGAATATTGTTGGTTAGCTTAATACCATGTGATGAATCATGTTTGATCAAATATTTAGATGCATTTAATAAAAAAGTTGTTTACTACTTGAGGGACAAAAACCCTACTAATTTGAGGTAGGCATTCACCATGGCCCTGGAAATAGAGAACAACATCAAGGAAATTGGGAAGCCTCCAAAAAGGGAGGGTGTAAAACTAATTAACCTAAAAAATCCTCAAACAAGTAAGGCTGCTAATTTGGAGGAAGTTGTGAAATATTTGGTAGGGGCTATGAAAAAAAAAAATCATACAAATTAGCCTAGGAATAAAAAGGGATTCGGTAGAGTTCACAAGGTCAACATAACCAACATGGCTAAGATAGGTTTACAAATCACAAAAGATCTAATGATAGAGGTAAGGAACCTGTTGGATTTGGAAATAGGAAATCCCAAGCTAGGGAAAATAGAATGGTACCTGATCCTTTGGCTGTAAGAGTTGTTGTAGTTGAGGAGACATATGTCATTGATTGGCATGACAGATGTTTCATGCTCCATGCTCCATTTGATGAAGATAAAAAGAAGAAGTAGAATAATTTGGTGATGATAATGATGATGAATGCATGATGGAATGCTCTACAAGTTCACAACAAGGAGAAACTTCAACTGAAGTGATAAGTGCTAGAACTGCTACTGATTATTGGGATTGCATTCATTGGGTACCTATTCTTCCTCCCTCTCATACTTTAGAAGTAGATGCTATACAATATTTTTAATTTCCTAGTAATTAATTTGAATATTTAAGGGCTTTAATGATAAAGAAGTATGATGGAGGAATCTCATCTGAGGAGGACAAACAATTATTGATGAATGTTGTTATGGCTCAAGAAAAGGAATACAATACAAGAAGTAAGGTTTTCAAAGGTATAGTGCCTCAGGCCAAGTCAAAAAATCCATTACTGTCCAATATTCCTAAAGAGGCCCCTAAGACAGATTCATCTACCAAGGGCCTTGCTATCCCAAACAAAAATCAAACACCTCGTCATGCCCAAGATATCAAGAATCTTGTGTCATCTAGTGAGTGTGTCAACCTTCCTTCCTATGTTGCCTTGCCAAAGTCTGTCCTTTATGATATTGCCCAAGTCTTGAGTCAGATCAAGATCTTAGTTCCAATTGTTGAGTTGCTTAGGATTCCTTAGCACAAGAAAAGGGCTTTTGAGTATTTTGGGTTGAAATAGGAGAAGACTGCCCTAGGAAGAAATGTAAATATTGTGGAGACTCCTCCAATCATTAAATAACTAGAAGCACCACTAGCATTAGAAGATCTAAATGAAACCACCTGAGGTTTATTTGGGGGACATCCTTGCTAGATTCCCATGTTTGTTAAGGATAGACTGTTGCAAAACTGTATGTTTGATTTGGGGGAATCATGCAATGTTATGCCTCTGAAAGTTATGAATGAACTAAACATTAAGGTAACAATAGCATATGGGAAGTACATTGTCATGGATTCTAGAGAGGTTCCAGTGGTGGGATGTGTGAAAGCTCTGATTGTACAACTTGCAAACTATTCAGGCAGGAACTTGAAGCTTGATGTAGTTATTGTTGACTGCCCAACCAAGTGAGGTATGTTGTTGTATATAAAATGGGTTGCAAGTGTTGGTGGGAGTGTTCAAATGGATATGTCCTATCCACCATCCCAATTGAGGGAAACCTTGTCAAATTATATGGATAAAAGAAGATGTTGCACTTATCGAGGATCCCAACAATGTATCTTATGAAGTATTGTACACAAGTGTTGATGCTGATAACTTTGTAGGAGATGCTGATGGAAAAGAGAACAAGATTGAGGAATGTAAATGTTTTGAATAGGCAGGCTTTCCTTGGAATTTATTGTTTGATGGAGCTTGCTCCAAGTTCAAAAATGGTGCTGGTGTTGTTCTAATCTCCCCAGGTTATGAAGAGTTTTTCTTTTCCTTCAAATTTAACTTTGAATGCATTGATAACATTGACGAATATGAGGCACTATTGTTAGGTCTGAGGATTGCTTGAAAATATGGTGTTAAAGACATCATTGTCAGAGGAGATTCAGAATTAATTGTAAAGTAGGTCAGACAACTTTATGCCACAAAAAAATCATTGAATGAAACAATATAAGCATGCAAATTGGGATCTCATTGAGATGTTTGATTCATTCAATATTGTGAATCATGATAGGAGGTTCAATGATTTAGAAGACAAGCTTGTAGTATTGGGTTCTCAGTTTGATATTTTTACAGTATCCCCATATTGGTGAACATGATGTTGAGGTGTTAACTAGGCAATCTATACCTGACAACATTAAACATTGGCAGGTTTTTGATGATGATGCCCAGGTCAGAAGATTACTACAGAACAAAGGGGAGTTTGTTGATCAAAATATTGATTGGGAGCCAATGGTGTGCATAGCAGAGGGTAGAGAAACCTTGTTTGGCAAAGGCATCATCCAACTAAAGACTAATACCATTCCCAGAGGGTTGGTTGCTATTGAGTCCAATTTTGATAATGTTGATCGAATTGTTGACAGATGCATGACATGCTCAAGGGATATTAAGGAGCATGACCTTGGCGCAAAGGATAAACCATGGAAGATTTGGTTAAGCAAACAATCTCAGTAAGGATGAGAAGTATTCCTACATCCAATTTCTAAAAAGGTATCAGATTTCATGGCATCTACTTATTCTAAGCTAAAATATACAAAGAGGATCTATTTCAACATAAGATTTCCTTGGAATCCAATGCAAAACCATTCAGGTAGAAACAAAGGCCAATCAATCCACTCCTATCTCTTAAGATGCAAGAGGAACTGAAGAAACCTAGGGATCGAGGGATTATTCAGCCCACAAGGTATTCTTCTTGGTTGCAAACCTAGTACCAGTCAGAAAAGAAGAATGGTGACATTAGGCTGTATGTGGATTTCAGAAATCTGAACAGAGCATCAATGAAGGATAATTATGCTTTACCAATCATGGATAACATGCTGCAGCTAGTGACTAGTTCTGAGCTACTTTCTACGCTAGATTGTTTCTCTTGTTATAACCAAGTTGTGGTGAAAGAATCACAAAGAATTAGACAACCTTTACTACTCCTTGGGGAACTTATATATATGTCAAGATGCCCTTTGGACTGATGAATGCTGGAGAAACTTTTCAAAGGGCAATGGATGTTTCTCTTTCTATTTACATTAATGATTTTACTATTTTTTACCAGGATGATGTGACTGTGTTTTCTAGAAAGTGAGGTGATCACTTTTTGCACTTGAAAAAGATGGTGATAAGATGCAGAGAATATGGAATTTCTCTCAATCCAAAGAAGTGCCATTTCGGATTGTAGAAGAAAAATTTTTCTTGGTCACATTGTGTCACAAGAAAGGGTAGAGACCATTAGAAAGGTTCTAATCCCAAGAACCAAGAAAGGAATTCAATCCTTCTTTGGGTAGGTAAAATTCATCAGAAGATTTATATAAAACTTTGCTGAGTTGACGATTTCAATTACTTCCATGTTAAAAAGGACCAGGTCATCAAGTGGGAGGAGGATGACATTCAAGCTTTTAATGGGATCAAGGAGGAATTAAAGCATGCCCCTATTTTAGTAGCTCCATATTATAAGAATCCTTTCTAATTATTTTATTTTTCTTCAGAGAACTCTATTGCATCTGTCTTGTTGCAGAAAGATGATGGAGGGGCTGAGAGGCCAATTGCTTATGTTTCCCCCACACAATGGTGAAAGACATCTTATCCATAGATGGAAGTCTCAGCAAAAGATGAAAATGGGTGAACAAGTTGTAATAATATGACATGTATATCCAACCACGAAGTTGGTGAGAGGTTTGGGCTTGTGTAGGCTTATGGCTGAGAGCAACTTTCAAACTATTGAGATAAATGAGGTAAAAGAAGGAAGGGTATATGTTTTTGAAAAATTGATGAGTTTATGAGTCATACAAGGATGTGATTTTTTATATCATACATTTATACTGCCATGAGTATTTGAGTAAGAACCAAAAAAGGTTCCTTAAGTTGGATTCTAAGAAATATGTCATTATTGATTATGGGTTAGCTTAGAAGAAGCCTGAGGGAGTTCTCTTAAGTTATATCATTAAAGATGAAGCCCCCAAGATAATTTCTGATCTTCATGGAGGATTTTGTGGTAGAAATTTTATTGGAAGTGTCACAACACACAGATCCTAAGGGTTGGTTATTTGTGGCCAAATCTCTTCAAGGATACACTTTGTTGGTTAGAAGATGTGAGAGTTGCTAGCACTTCTCTGGAAGACTGAAAAGCTTCAGGCTCCCTGCCTTTGCATCCTGTAGCAATTGAAGCCCCATTCAAGCAATGGGGAATGCATTTCATTGGTGAGATTTTAGACTCTTCAAGTGATGGCCATAAGTTGATTCTTGTAGCCACTGATTAATTCACCAAGTGGGTGGAGAGAATCCCCACAAAAAGGGCAACACACCAAATTTCATGGACTTCATTGCTGACCCATATCATCTTCAGGTTTGGGGTGATAGTCAAAATTATTGTTGATAATGCCATGAGCTTCAGAGCTAAAAACTTTTGTGGCAATGTGCAAATAATATGGGATCAGTATGACATATGCCTCTAATTATAATACGCAAGGAAATGAACAAGATGAGTCCAGTAATAAAAACTTGTTGAAGATTTCAAAAAAACCTTGGAGCTGAACAAGAGAAAATTGGGTGAGAAGTTGAAGTTTGTTGTCTGGGCTGACCGAATTACTGTTAAGAGAGCCACTAGAAAGAGTCCATTTGAGTTGGTTTATGATACTCAAGCTGTACTACCCCACCATATGCAATTATCCTCATATCAGTTCATGCAACAACTAGAAGATCAAGAGATAAGTCCATATGATGCCCACATTAACCAGATTGTTGAACTTGATGAAGAAAGGAGGGCATCCCACCAAAGGCATGTAAAGTTCGGGGAGAATCTGAAGAATTTGTTCAACAAAAAGGTCACCCCTAGAGCTTTAATGTTGGAGATCTCATGCTTCTATTAGATAGCAAGCATGAAGATAAGGGAAGCATGGAAAATTTGATACTTTATGGATGGGTCCTTACTCCATTGATATCAGAATTGGTGAACATACCTTCTTCCTAAGGATTTGGATGGGGAATAGCTCGAACTACCCATTAATGGTAGGCATCTGAGGCATTTTCTTGGATTGCTTCCCAAAAATCAAGGCGAGCATTATCTATACAGTGTATAGTTTGTTGGTTTGTTCTGTCTTTCATGTTTTGTTTCGTTCTGGCCCCTAGTGGCCTGGTTTTGCTGATTTCTTGGTTCGTTTTTGGGGGATGGTTCTGGTTTAGTGATTTGCAAGCTAACTTCATTTCCCAATAGATATTTTTGGCACTTGGTCTACCTTGTTCTTGTGTCACTTGCAGGGAGTGCCCATCCCCGAGTCAGAGCCGATGTTGGTGCTCAAAATAGTCTTGCCCCATTTTGCCATTAAAAATGTTTCAGTTTATGGCCTCTGCCATATTTTATCCCTAGTGTTATGCCTAAGAAGTATCTGCTTTCCTTTTGTTTCCATAACCAATCTTTCCTGGGCCAAGTATCACGTATGGATCCATAGTTGTTTCCTTTTTTCTCTATTTATATGGAAGGGTCTATAATTAGGGTGCCCTATTCTCTATTGATCTAAAAGCTCAAGATCTCTCATTCCTTCCATTTTCCACAGTCGGGATTTGTTGTCCTTGTTTATTTTTCCCTAAATAATTGAAGAAAATGAATGGATGTAGCTTGGAGAAATTTAGTTGAGCCTTGTAACATTTGTAAGTTCTCTATCATTGGAGAAAATTTCATCTCCGGGCTTAAATGGTCATTTTTCTACATTTTAAACGGTTTGACAGGAATTTTTCCCTATCAAATTTATATCCTTGCATCAACAAGAAACGTGGCCTCTTTTAGTTGTGTTTGTGCCCATTTTGATCCTCTGTCGTTTTTCCATGTTTCCCCCTTTTCTCTTTGTGTTCTAAAACTTTTTTTTCCTCATGAAATCAATGATGTAAATTATTAGCTCCATTTTTGTGCTTTGGATTGTTTCCAAACTCATTACCTTTCCCTAATTTTTCAAATGCCTCTGCCATTTTTCCCATGTTTTCCTGACCTTTGGAGCTTAAAATGGTTCGTTTTATACTTGTATGTCATTGAAAATCCAATTCCATGATAAAAAATGTTTGAAAAACATGTTTCAGTTGGTTCAATTTCGAGAAATTTAACATCTTTACCGAAAAAATTGAATTCTAGGGAATCCGTGTCTTTTGTTGTGTTTTGATAGTCAAACAGGTGTCTTTTGCCCATAAATTTCATCTTCAGTATTCAAGGGCATCGCTGGAAATTTCTACATTGTTTGATGATCATACGGGCATCCTTTTCCCATCAAATTTGTGCTAAAAAATCTTCTCCTACATGGCCATTTATGGTTGGACAAGATTCAGCAAGTCTACTCAAGCAACTTAGCATTTTTTGTGTTTTTGGAAAAAAGTCAAAATTGTCTCCGCAAGTTTGTAGGCCCTCAACCAATTAGAGGGTCACATGTGGTAGTTAAAAAAATCAAAACAGTGGAGCTGCAGAGGCACAGTGGAAAATTTTCCTTTGGTGAAAAGGAGTTAAGGTAAAAAATTCAAGCGCAGGCCCTTGGTGAATCATAGGTGGACACGTGTCATGTTTTCATAAAAAGTGGGATGGAAGGCTGGCGGAGGACTTAGAAATATTTTTCTTTTTGGCGAATGGGGAAAAAAGTTGTGAAAAGGGTTGTGGGTCCACCCAGGGGAAACCCGTAGGGGGGAAAAAAGGGTAGGGTCAGACGGGGAACGGCAGGAAGAGGGGGACGGGGGGGAGGGGGTGCGCGGCGGTGGGGGGGGCGATTGGGAAGGGGGGCGGGGGGGGGGGGGGGGGAGAGGGGGAGGGACGGGGGGCGGGGGGGAGAGGGGGGGGGGGGGCGGGGGGAGGGGGGGGGGGGGGGGATCTTGCGGGGCGGGGGCGCGGGGGGGGGGGGTGGGAGCGGGGGGTGGGGGGGGATAGGGAGGTGGGGGGGGGGAGGGGGTAGGGGGGGGGGGGAAAAACTTGAGGAGTTTTCACATTTTGGCTATTAAAGGATAAAATTGTTTAAATGACGTTTGCAGCTCTTCAATGGTCCGATTGAGCCACATGTATGCTCAGATCAAAAGAATGGATTCTGGCGTAGTAGGGTCCTTTGTGGAAATTTAGCGTTGTCCTATGAAGGAAACGAATCCAAAAGGAGGAAGGAACATTAAGCTCACAGCCAAGCAACGACTGATCCTTGTTAGGAGACCAAAACTAGAGGTGCAGGGTTCTATGGGATAATTGGGAAAATTTTCCTTTTTTCCAAAAAAGGTCAAATGTGTAGAATCCAATTGTGATTCTGATGGGACCCACATTGGGACACATGTCAAGCTCATTTCAAAGGGCGGCGGGGTTGAGAAAAATGTAATTTTCCATTTTTTTCAAAAAAGGTTAATTGCAGAAATGATCCAAGCCCATTTCCAATCACATTGTGACAGGTGAGGGATCCGATTGAATGTAGAAAAGAAGATCAACGGTAACTATGCACTTTTTTCAATTTGGCCACCCATTTTTACTCTAGGAGTGGGACAAATGCCATTTTTGCATCGATTTGATCTAAATTTTGGCAAATTCGTTGTCCTTTGTGCATACAAGGAACCAACGCAATTGTTGGCAAATTCAATTACAGATCTGAGGGGTACTGGAAATGAATTTGTTATGGCTCGAGTAGAAATGTTAAAAACTAGATCCAAAAGTTGCAGAGGGCAATGGAAAGTATTAAAGGTGCGGAGTGGATGGAGAGAGGAGATGCTATGGGCGAAAAAGGAAGGAATACCACCACCATGTAACATCATCATATACCCAATCCGCCGCCCAGAGTTTGCGAGCATGAACCACGCGCTGATACCAAGTGTAACACAACCAAAATACCAACATAAGGACAACAACAATGAAATACAGGATAACTTTTTTGTTTTTTTTGACTTTACTTGAAAGATAATATCGACACTAACACAATTCTCTAGATAATACATCAACGACAGACATGCTTTCCCACAACACTGATCCACCTTGGTTTTACAGATAACAGGAGGCACAACACTTAGGACACAATGTTTCCTAAAGTATTTAATTTTTACAAAACGAGTTTTCCACCAGAAGGTTTCTTTAGAAGCATGGTTTAGCTTAAGTGCTTTTTACAATCTTTACTTTCCCGAAGATCAGAGAGAGGAGGATTCGGAGTTCATTTTTCCTTTGAGAATTTGCTCCTATACCCCTCCTCCTACCAGGTTAATGTTAATTACAGTGGAAACCAAATTATTGGATAGCAAGAGGTTCTTTCATTTACTTGATTAAACCTTATTCATGGTAGGAGGCCAGTTAATTTCTCATGCGCTTAACTTTTCAATCTTTTTCGACGTTGTGCTTTGAACAGATTGTGTTACTTTGCAAGCGGTCAATTTGATTTTATTTAGTTTAGTTTATTCCAGTACACAAGACTGTCTACTCTTGGATTCATCATTAAGAATCTGAGAGTTTTAGAAGATTGCATTGGGGTCAAGAGTCTAATCAGAAAAATTAAAGGTTTGTCAGTTGGTTCAACTTGAAGATATACAAAGTAACTGTTTTACAGTTTCACAACGGGTACGACAGAGCGAGAGTTTCTTAGGAAGTTTCCTTTCTTTTATTATAAAATTGTTAGCTTCCAGAATTTAAGCAATTGATTTTTCACCTTAAGAATAGACAGGTCGAATGCCTCACCACAATAAGAAATTGTGATAGTGTTAACGCGGATCACAAGGTATATGTGTTTGACCTAAAGAAATTGTTTTCTTTGTCTTGCTAGGTTCACAACATAGTCTCTAACCAACGCCACAAACCAAGGTAACTGATCGTGCAAATGATTCAAGGTGGAGAATGAGAATTAGGGTGACAATTTCCAGGATAATCTGTTCTTAAAGTGAAAATTCAACAAGGATACGCATATGAAACAGTTCCTTTAATTTATTGACACTAATTTTCTCAAATTTACTTTAACGATAACAACCCTACAGGAGAACAATACAAAATTATAACACACTACCTTCTCCTAGTCTTCACAATTTCCATAACCAATGCTGTAAAACAAAAGACACACATTTCTACAAGAAGCAGGTCCTTATAAATCGGGAATCCCGTGTCTACAGGTATCTTTTGCCTCTGGTTGGTTTTTTTTGTTTCTTTTTTCTACTCCAGGCAATCCTCTCCTGCACATTTGGGAGCAATGGCAGTTCGCAAGAACTGAGCATGAGAAGCTATAACATTAAGAGACAATATGTTGTTATCTAACCTGTTTTCAAGAAGAGAGCACCGTTGAAGAAGAAAACAATAATCCAAGAGCTCTAAACAGGAGGCCAAATTAAATAGCTTCCAAAACAAAAAGATAAATAAGGGCGACACTAACTCCTATTTAATTTATCATTTTCTCATAGGCGCAGGTGTAATAAACTCATAGTGAATTCACCACCCATATCAATAATTACCGTCATTTTAATAAGATAACAATTCGAACAAAAACAATTACAGGAATAATATTTCAACGTGATCTTTCCCTATGTGTTTAAGTTAGGTTCACCAGCCCAGCTTCCTATGGCCACTGTGAAGATCCCAACATCAAACGACATTAGAATATCTAAAACCAACATGACGGGTATATTAAGAATGATTTGCCTAGAACAGTTATTTTAGATATTAACAAAAATAAATCAATTTGGACAAGAAAAGGATGAAACACACAATTGACCTTTCCGGTATGGGTTTCCATCCTACTCCTAACAATCCTTCTTATAAACTTTCTTCTATCAAGAGAATTTCTAGAACATGACAAACGGGCAAGACCAAACAAACCTTATAAATCTTACCAGAGGGGTACTCAATCATTCCAAGAACAAAACACAGGATACATAGCTTCCAAAGGACTTCTGTCAACAATAAGTTCCTTAATAAAAACCTTTCTGGTCAACACCTACCATTCTACTACAATGACAGCAAGGAGGTCATATATCACTCTATGTACATCACAAAACAAAGCAACCAATGAGTTTCCAGACAAAAAAAACCAACCTCAAGTCACAGGAGAAAGAATTTAGCATCTTTATCTTTACTGAGAAAGACGTAGAGTATTTCTTATGCATACAACCAACATCCCAATTTTAAGATTGAAAACTTCCTCACTAATGATCAAGTAGATCTCGTACCCTCCAACATGTGTGAAACAAAATCAAGGTAAGAAAAGAGTATTTCCTTTGACATTTTAAGCTATCCAAAAGAAATGTGAGTATCATCAAAAGAAGACATTCCATAGGATCAGCTACATTCCTCAAAACATACACAGTTACCAAGGGAGAGAAGGTGATTCCAAAGACAACAATCTCCAACGGTGAACATGAATTGATATCAAATCATGACGATCAACCATGACACTCGAAGAATAAAATTATTTCTTCAAGCTATTCAAAACAAATAACAAAAGCAACTAACCTAGTTGAAAGTAATATCAATTCAAAAATCAATCAAGCTAAGCACACACCATGCCAACTGGGAAGGGTTACTAGAACCTAAACAAATGAAAGAAAAGGATAGAGACAGGAATAGCACCATTCACCTATACACAATGCACTCGCAGTACTCAATCACCAATTCGCAAATACCCAACATAAACCAGATCTACAGATCTCGAACCGAACAAGAATAAGAACAAAACAGGAATTATAAGGTTGAGTCCAACGACAATGTCGGATAAAACATTCAAATCGTGAGACCAACACAAAGAACTCAGGAATTTTCATTACAGGACCCCCACCTCTTTTGTTTTATTAGACTTAAGAACAAGGTTCACCCAACTAATATTTATAAAACCCAGAAAACAATATAAAGGCTTCAACCAGCGCAATCATTTCTAACGCCAAAAGGAATACAAATGAGCAAGCGAAGTGGAAACCAAACGACATACCATTACACGAGACATTTATATGAAGAGTAGAGTTATTTAATGATTCAATTAACTAACAGCATAAGAATAATGGTATAGAGAATATCGTGCCTGATTAAGCTCCGTAGTCGATCACAAGATGGACGGGGCCTGCACAGCAACCCAACCAGCGGCAGCTTCTCTTCCTCAGCCTGCTGAAGGTCCAAACTCTGTTAACGGCCATGCTCTTGTCCTTGTCGGTGAACAAACTGGGTGCCACATGTATTACATACAACAGTGGATGAACATACTGGTAACCATTACCATGAGCTATACTCTCTGAAAGAGGCCCTTGCTAACTGCAGCCACTCTTGTGGTGAAGGGTAATGAACTGTCACATGGCTTATAGCATCAGCCAATACCGGATTTGCCTCTTGCACTGCCTTCGAATCTATATAAGTAACCAAAGACTGTCAAAAGGACAGGCCCTAGTAGTACTTAGCACATAAGTTAGGCAATGATTGCAGAAAGGATGTGTACATTGGGTTTGCACAGCCTCATTAGGGTAAACATGCTACCTACCAAACTGGACCAAAAAATTCTCCAGGGAGTGATTGTATATTTATGATACTCTCGTTGTCAAACCCATGACCTCCCCGAGAAAGCAAACCAAATGTATTTTCACCTGTGAAGAAGTTGCCACAAAATATCAAGTGTGTTCTTGTGCAGCAAAAACATTTCAGCTGTAGCTTGCAAGGTGTGATAATTCCAATATAAACCTTTATGCCTACCAACATAGATCAAGGGCACTAAAACAGACCCCAACGCCCTTCCAAGTGAACAAGGACACTCCCCTGATGATTTTCCCATTACCCAAAATAATTTTTGTAGGGAAATCCCTGTCTAAGGTCCTCGCCCCATCTGTTGTCACCCATTGCAATACTAGCTAGATAATATGGCACAGCATCCCGCCCACAGAAATAGAGAAATCACATCCACACCATCTTCAACAGCAGTATCAAACGCAAGAAGAATGTCAGAATGATAGCAACCAGACATCCCAACATACCTTATATGTTGCAAGCCGAGATTTGAGTGCCATTCCTTTCTATGCGCAACTTTGATATGAAACAGATCCGCCTCTATGAGGTCCTCTCCCATGGGTTACATCATAGAAAAAGAAAGGTCTCAGTAGGGAGTCTTTGTAAATAAATTTCATCAAGTCTGCTGGAAGCATTCTCACTATCACACAGTCGATTGGAGATACACACTCAGTGTATGTTCTGGATCTGAGAAATATTCTGCTACCTTCATCTCCCAAGACATTTTCTCCAACATTGCATAGATCTCATGTGCCTATGGGTGTGATCTGTCACCAACACAAAAAGCATGCGCCATAACTACAACAAAGCAAACGTGCTCATGAATATTTTGATCTGAAACAGGTCCGCCTCTAAGAGACCCTCTCCCATGAGCTACATCGTAAAACAGTGAGATCTGAAAAGAGAATCTCTGAAATAAATTTCATCGGTCTCCTGGTAACACTCACACTGTCACTTAATCGATTTGGATAAAAAATATCTTGTAGGAGAATCCCGAATCTAAAGATGCAGTCGACACTGAACCGAACACAACATAGTTGGACAGCCTACTTGTTGGAAGCGCTCAAAACACGCCTCTACCTCACTGTGACCTGACTGCTGCCTGGTTACGAGTTGTTGCAGGCTATGCCGTGGATCCCTGACCCGAACACACCTCGAGGAACCCAAAGAGAAGGAGATAGCACGCATGTTACACGAGCTTGCAGTTGTACGTGGCCAAAACATTTCAAATGGAGCAGGTAGCACGGGGCGCAAGCTAAATGCAAGTCAACGGAATTAAAGGAGGTGGGGCGGCTGGCAGAGGAGGCAGGTGGGAAGAAAGGATCCGATGCCCAGCTAGGCATTACAATAGGTCAAATCCTCTTCAGGGTTCTACCCATTTCTCCAATTTGAGTGACAAAGAGCAAGCTACATTTCTTCCCCAGCTACAAAAAGACACACTACATGCTCTCCTTGTCTCTAAGATTCTTGCCAAACCTGTGATGCTGCTCAACCTCCGAGGGAGAATCAATTTAGGTACCAACACCCAATTGGCACCATTTCCGGGTACATGGTGATTGCAGTTCATATTCATACCTTGGTAGAGTCTTCTTATATGCTCAAATTTCTGGTACATGTTTCAAACATCATCTTGTGTTCAAGTATGTAAGAAGTATTCAAAGTTGCAAGTTTTGTGTGTAATTTTTTCAGTTTCCACATCGAGTGCACTAGCGCTCATTGATAAATCTAGGTAAAGAAAAGTCATATCATTCCATTTCTAGTTTCTAGTATTGACAGACATTTAACAGATCATACTATAGTGCATTTGCACAACTAAGGTGTAAATCCTTAGTGGTGACTCCCTGTTGATCTGATTCTTGATGAGTACTAGTGTCTTAATCTCTGTCAAGTGAGATTTGTTACTAACCTTTTCAAAGATGGAAGGAAGAAGATTTTTCTTTTCTACGGATCCTGCTAGGACATTATTTCCAGAGCTAGGAAAAGAAAATTCATAAGGAATAAAATCCTAGAGAGTTGTTGGAGATCAGAACACAAGAAAAGGGTTCTCCATTGATGAAAGTGATTGGCCTATCATTGAATACTTTCATTCGAGTTATTTTGAATCAGGTAGCTTATTTGTGGAATTTAATTATCCAACTTGAGAGGGGCCTTCATTTGATTTTGAAAATTTTGCTTTTCATTCTGCCCCTGTCTTTTCAGAAGTTGATAGGGATTTCAAAGAAACAAGGCCTTTAGGGGATATCCATTTTGAAAATTATACCCTATATTTCAAAGACCCTCTACCCCTTATCAATTTGTCTTCCCTCTAGGGTCCTCTCCTCAAAACAACATGGCCCTACCCCCACTAAGACCTCCATTTTTTGTAACCACCTTTGGTCCTATAAATTTTACAGGGATGGTTGGTTACCCAAATGCAGTTGCCCAAGATGTGAGAAATAGATTACCAAAGTTCTAGGGAAACAACGCTATAACTAGTGATCAACATCTAAAGATTTTTATCAATATGATGAAAGAATTTGAGATTGAACATGAAGATTTATATATCAATTTGTTTATCCTAACTTTAGAAGAGGATGCAAGGGACTGGTATAAATCTTTTTTGGATAACTCCATTGACTCCTGGAATGAGATGAACAATGCATTTTGATTGCAGTATGGTGATAGAACTGACCCTAGGTTTCTTCTGTTAGAATTTTAAAACATCAAGCATAATCCTAATGAGTTGGTACATGATTTCAACACAAGGTTTAAAAAATACCTTAAGAATATTGTTGGTTAGCTTAATACCATGTGATGAATCATGTTTGATCAAATATTTAGATGCATTTAATAAAAAAGTTGTTTACTACTTGAGGGACAAAAACCCTACTAATTTGAGGTAGGCATTCACCATGGCCCTGGAAATAGAGAACAACATCAAGGAAATTGGGAAGCCTCCAAAAAGGGAGGGTGTAAAACTAATTAACCTAAAAAATCCTCAAACAAGTAAGGCTGCTAATTTGGAGGAAGTTGTGAAATATTTGGTAGGGGCTATGAAAAAAAAAATCATACAAATTAGCCTAGGAATAAAAAGGGATTCGGTAGAGTTCACAAGGTCAACATAACCAACATGGCTAAGATAGGTTTACAAATCACAAAAGATCTAATGATAGAGGTAAGGAACCTGTTGGATTTGGAAATAGGAAATCCCAAGCTAGGGAAAATAGAATGGTACCTGATCCTTTGGCTGTAAGAGTTGTTGTAGTTGAGGAGACATATGTCATTGATTGGCATGACAGATGTTTCATGCTCCATGCTCCATTTGATGAAGATAAAAAAGAAGAAGTAGAATAATTTGGTGATGATAATGATGATGAATGCATGATGGAATGCTCTACAAGTTCACAACAAGGAGAAACTTCAACTGAAGTGATAAGTGCTAGAACTGCTACTGATTATTGGGATTGCATTCATTGGGTACCTATTCTTCCTCCCTCTCATACTTTAGAAGTAGATGCTATACAATATTTTTAATTTCCTAGTAATTAATTTGAATATTTAAGGGCTTTAATGATAAAGAAGTATGATGGAGGAATCTCATCTGAGGAGGACAAACAATTATTGATGAATGTTGTTATGGCTCAAGAAAAGGAATACAATACAAGAAGTAAGGTTTTCAAAGGTATAGTGCCTCAGGCCAAGTCAAAAAATCCATTACTGTCCAATATTCCTAAAGAGGCCCCTAAGACAGATTCATCTACCAAGGGCCTTGCTATCCCAAACAAAAATCAAACACCTCGTCATGCCCAAGATATCAAGAATCTTGTGTCATCTAGTGAGTGTGTCAACCTTCCTTCCTATGTTGCCTTGCCAAAGTCTGTCCTTTATGATATTGCCCAAGTCTTGAGTCAGATCAAGATCTTAGTTCCAATTGTTGAGTTGCTTAGGATTCCTTAGCACAAGAAAAGGGCTTTTGAGTATTTTGGGTTGAAATAGGAGAAGACTGCCCTAGGAAGAAATGTAAATATTGTGGAGACTCCTCCAATCATTAAATAACTAGAAGCACCACTAGCATTAGAAGATCTAAATGAACCACCTGAGGTTTATTTGGGGACATCCTTGCTAGATTCCCATGTTTGTTAAGGATAGACTGTTGCAAAACTGTATGTTTGATTTGGGGGAATCATGCAATGTTATGCCTCTGAAAGTTATGAATGAACTAAACATTAAGGTAACAATAGCATATGGGAAGTACATTGTCATGGATTCTAGAGAGGTTCCAGTGGTGGGATGTGTGAAAGCTCTGATTGTACAACTTGCAAACTATTCAGGCAGGAACTTGAAGCTTGATGTAGTTATTGTTGACTGCCCAACCAAGTGAGGTATGTTGTTGTATATAAAATGGGTTGCAAGTGTTGGTGGGAGTGTTCAAATGGATATGTCCTATCCACCATCCCAATTGAGGGAAACCTTGTCAAATTATATGGATAAAAGAAGATGTTGCACTTTATCGAGGATCCCAACAATGTATCTTATGAAGTATTGTACACAAGTGTTGATGCTGATAACTTTGTAGGAGATGCTGATGGAAAAGAGAACAAGATTGAGGAATGTAAATGTTTTGAATAGGCAGGCTTTCCTTGGAATTTATTGTTTGATGGAGCTTGCTCCAAGTTCAAAAATGGTGCTGGTGTTGTTCTAATCTCCCCAGGTTATGAAGAGTTTTTCTTTTCCTTCAAATTTAACTTTGAATGCATTGATAACATTGACGAATATGAGGCACTATTGTTAGGTCTGAGGATTGCTTGAAAATATGGTGTTAAAGACATCATTGTCAGAGGAGATTCAGAATTAATTGTAAAGTAGGTCAGACAACTTTATGCCACAAAAAATCATTGAATGAAACAATATAAGCATGCAAATTGGGATCTCATTGAGATGTTTGATTCATTCAATATTGTGAATCATGATAGGAGGTTCAATGATTTAGAAGACAAGCTTGTAGTATTGGGTTCTCAGTTTGATATTTTTACAGTATCCCCATATTGTGAACATGATGTTGAGGTGTTAACTAGGCAATCTATACCTGACAACATTAAACATTGGCAGGTTTTTGATGATGATGCCCAGGTCAGAAGATTACTACAGAACAAAGGGGAGTTTGTTGATCAAAATATTGATTGGGAGCCAATGGTGTGCATAGCAGAGGGTAGAGAAACCTTGTTTGGCAAAGGCATCATCCAACTAAAGACTAATACCATTCCCAGAGGGTTGGTTGCTATTGAGTCCAATTTTGATAATGTTGATCGAATTGTTGACAGATGCATGACATGCTCAAGGGATATTAAGGAGCATGACCTTGGCGCAAAGGATAAACCATGGAAGATTTGGTTAAGCAACAATCTCAGTAAGGATGAGAAGTATTCCTACATCCAATTTCTAAAAAGGTATCAAGATTTCATGGCATCTACTTATTCTAAGCTAAACATATACAAAGAGGATCTATTTCAACATAAGATTTCCTTGGAATCCAATGCAAAACCATTCAGGTAGAAACAAAGGCCAATCAATCCACTCCTATCTCTTAAGATGCAAGAGGAACTGAAGAAACCTAGGGATCGAGGGATTATTCAGCCCACAAGGTATTCTTCTTGGGTTGCAAACCTAGTACCAGTCAGAAAGAAGAATGGTGACATTAGGCTGTATGTGGATTTCAGAAATCTGAACAGAGCATCAATGAAGGATAATTATGCTTTACCAATCATGGATAACATGCTGCAGCTAGTGACTAGTTCTGAGCTACTTTCTACGCTAGATTGTTTCTCTTGTTATAACCAAGTTGTGGTGAAAGAATCACAAAGAATTAAGACAACCTTTACTACTCCTTGGGGAACTTATATATATGTCAAGATGCCCTTTGGACTGATGAATGCTGGAGAAACTTTTCAAAGGGCAATGGATGTTTCTCTTTCTATTTACATTAATGATTTTACTATTTTTTACCAGGATGATGTGACTGTGTTTTCTAGAAAGTGAGGTGATCACTTTTTGCACTTGAAAAAGATGGTGATAAGATGCAGAGAATATGGAATTTCTCTCAATCCAAAGAAGTGCCATTTCGGATTGTAGAAGAAAATTTTTCTTGGTCACATTGTGTCACAAGAAAGGGTAGAGACCATTAGAAAGGTTCTAATCCCAAGAACCAAGAAAGGAATTCAATCCTTCTTTGGGTAGGTAAAATTCATCAGAAGATTTATATAAAACTTTGCTGAGTTGACGATTTCAATTACTTCCATGTTAAAAAGGACCAGGTCATCAAGTGGGAGGAGGATGACATTCAAGCTTTTAATGGGATCAAGGAGGAATTAAAGCATGCCCCTATTTTAGTAGCTCCATATTATAAGAATCCTTTCTAATTATTTTATTTTTCTTCAGAGAACTCTATTGCATCTGTCTTGTTGCAGAAAGATGATGGAGGGGCTGAGAGGCCAATTGCTTATGTTCCCCACACAATGGTGAAAGACATCTTATCATAGATGGAAGTCTCAAGCAAAAGATGAAAATGGGTGAACAAGTTGTAATAATATGACATGTATATCCAAACCACGAAGTTGGTGAGAGGTTTGGGCTTGTGTAGGCTTATGGCTGAGAGCAACTTTCAAACTATTGAGATAAATGAGGTAAAAGAAGGAAGGGTATATGTTTTTGAAAAATTGATGAGTTATGAGTCATACAAGGATGTGATTTTTTATATCATACATTTATACTGCCATGAGTATTTGAGTAAGAACCAAAAAAGGTTCCTTAAGTTGGATTCTAAGAAATATGTCATTATTGATTATGGGTTAGCTTAGAAGAAGCCTGAGGGAGTTCTCTTAAGTTATATCATTAAAGATGAAGCCCCCAAGATAATTTCTGATCTTCATGGAGGATTTTGTGGTAGAAATTTTATTGGAAGTGTCACAACACACAAGATCCTAAGGGTTGGTTATTTGTGGCCAAATCTCTTCAAGGATACAACTTTGTTGGTTAGAAGATGTGAGAGTTGCTAGCACTTCTCTGGAAGACTGAAAGCTTCAGGCTCCCTGCCTTTGCATCCTGTAGCAATTGAAGCCCCATTCAAGCAATGGGGAATGCATTTCATTGGTGAGATTTTAGACTCTTCAAGTGATGGCCATAAGTTGATTCTTGTAGCCACTGATTAATTCACCAAGTGGGTGGAGGAAATCCCCACAAAAAGGGCAACACACCAAATTTTCATGGACTTCATGCTGACCCATATCATC
The DNA here is from genome assembly GCA_019776745.2 of Taxus chinensis. Classification (NCBI taxonomy): domain Eukaryota; kingdom Viridiplantae; phylum Streptophyta; class Pinopsida; order Cupressales; family Taxaceae; genus Taxus; species Taxus chinensis. The sequence goes on from CM034147.1 coordinate 238,418,614, forward strand.
TTCAGGTTTGGGGTGATAGTCAAAATTATTGTTGATAATGCCATGAGCTTCAGAGCTAAAACTTTTGTGGCAATGTGCAAATAATATGGGATCAGTATGACATATGCCTCTAATTATAATACGCAAGGAAATGAACAAGATGAGTCCAGTAATAAAAACTTGTTGAAGATTTCAAAAAAACCTTGGAGCTGAACAAGAGAAAATTGGGTGAGAAGTTGAAGTTTGTTGTCTGGGCTGACCGAATTACTGTTAAGAGAGCCACTAGAAAGAGTCCATTTGAGTTGGTTTATGATACTCAAGCTGTACTACCCCACCATATGCAATTATCCTCATATCAGTTCATGCAACAACTAGAAGATCAAGAGATAAGTCCATATGATGCCCACATTAACCAGATTGTTGAACTTGATGAAGAAAGGAGGGCATCCCACCAAAGGCATGTAAAGTTCGGGGAGAATCTGAAGAATTTGTTCAACAAAAAGGTCACCCCTAGAGCTTTTAATGTTGGAGATCTCATGCTTCTATTAGATAGCAAGCATGAAGATAAGGGAAAGCATGGAAAATTTGATACTTTATGGATGGGTCCTTACTCCATTGATATCAGAATTGGTGAACATACCTTCTTCCTAAAGGATTTGGATGGGGAATAGCTCGAACTACCCATTAATGGTAGGCATCTGAGGCATTTCTTGGATTGCTTCCCAAAAATCAAGGCGAGCATTATCTATACAGTGTATAGTTTGTTGGTTTGTTCTGTCTTTCATGTTTTGTTTCGTTCTGGCCCCTAGTGGCCTGGTTTTGCTGATTTCTTGGTTCGTTTTTGGGGGATGGTTCTGGTTTAGTGATTTGCAAGCTAACTTCATTTCCCAATAGATATTTTTGGCACTTGGTCTACCTTGTTCTTGTGTCACTTGCAGGGAGTGCCCATCCCCGAGTCAGAGCCGATGTTGGTGCTCAAAATAGTCTTGCCCCATTTTGCCATTAAAAATGTTTCAGTTTATGGCCTCTGCCATATTTTATCCCTAGTGTTATGCCTAAGAAGTATCTGCTTTCCTTTTGTTTCCATAACCAATCTTTCCTGGGCCAAGTATCACGTATGGATCCATAGTTGTTTCCTTTTTTCTCTATTTATATGGAAGGGTCTATAATTAGGGTGCCCTATTCTCTATTGATCTAAAAGCTCAAGATCTCTCATTCCTTCCATTTTCCACAGTCGGGATTTGTTGTCCTTGTTTATTTTTCCCTAAATAATTGAAGAAAATGAATGGATGTAGCTTGGAGAAATTTAGTTGAGCCTTGTAACATTTGTAAGTTCTCTATCATTGGAGAAAATTTCATCTCCGGGCTTAAATGGTCATTTTTCTACATTTTACGGTTTGACAGGAATTTTTCCCTATCAAATTTATATCCTTGCATCAACAAGAAACGTGGCCTCTTTTAGTTGTGTTTGTGCCCATTTTGATCCTCTGTCGTTTTTCCATGTTTCCCCTTTTCTCTTTGTGTTCTAAAACTTTTTTTCCTCATGAAATCAATGATGTAAATTATTAGCTCCATTTTTGTGCTTTGGATTGTTTCCAAACTCATTACCTTTCCCTAATTTTTCAAATGCCTCTGCCATTTTTCCCATGTTTTCCTGACCTTTGGAGCTTAAAATTGTTCGTTTTATACTTGTATGTCATTGAAAATCCAATTCCATGATAAAAAATGTTTGAAAAACATGTTTCAGTTGGTTCAATTTCGAGAAATTTAACATCTTTACCGAAAAAATTGAATTCTAGGGAATCCGTGTCTTTTGTTGTGTTTTGATAGTCAAACAGGTGTCTTTTGCCCATAAATTTCATCTTCAGTATTCAAGGGCATCGCTGGAAATTTCTACATTGTTTGATGATTATACGGGCATCCTTTTCCCATCAAATTTGTGCTCAAAAACCTTCTCCTACATGGCCATTTGTGGTTGGACAAGATTGGCAGGTCTGTTCGAGCAACTTAGCATTTTTTGTGTTTTTGGAAAAAAGTCTAAATTGTCCCCGCAAGTTTGTAGGCCCTCAACCAATTAGAGGGTCACACGTGGTAGTTAAAAAAATCAAAACAGTGGAGCTGCGGAGGCACAGTGGAAAATTTTCCTTTGGTGAAAAGGAGTTAAGGTAAAAAATTCAAGCGTAGGCCCTTGGTGAATCATGGGTGGACACGTTTCATGTTTTCATCAAAAGCGGGATGGAAGGTTGGCGGAGGACTTAGAAATGTTTTAATTTTTGGTGAATGGGAACAAAAGTTGTGAAAAGGGTTGTGGGTCCACCAGGGCAATCAGTAGGGGACACATGGCAGGGTCAGAGGTGGAACTTCAGGCCTCGGGGGAAACTTGAGATTTTTTCCCATTTTGGCATAAAGGATTAAAATTGTAAAATGACGTTGCAGCTCCTTCAATGGTCACGATTGAGCCACATGTATGGCTCAGATCAAAAGAATGGATTCTGGAGTGTCAGGTCCTTGTGGGAAATTTAGCTTTTGTCCTATGAAGGAAAGAAATCAAAAGGAGGAACATAAGCTCACAGCCAATCAACGACTGATACGTGTTAGGGACAAAACTAGAGGTGCAGGTCTATGGGGATAATTGGGAAAATTTTCCCTTTTTCCAAAAAAGGTCGAAATGTGTAGAATCCAATTGTGATTCTGATGGGACCCACATTGGGACACATGTCAAGCTCATTTTCAAAGGGCGGAGGGGTGGAGAAAAATGTCAAATTTTTCCATTTTTTTCAAAAAGTGTTAAATTGTCAGAAAATGATCCCAAGCCCATTTCCAATCACATTGTGACATGTGGAGGGCTCAGATTGAATGTAGAAAAGAAGATCAACGGTAACTATGCACTTTTTTCAATTTGGCCACCATTTTTACTCTAGGAAGTGTGCAAATGCATTTTTGCATCGATTTTGATCAAATTTTTGGCAAATTCGTGTCCTTTGTGCCTACAAGGACCAACGCAATTGTTTTTGAAATTCAATTTACAGATCTGAGGTACTTTTGAAATGAAATTTTTTTCTGGCTCGAGTAGAAATGTTAAAAACTAGATCCAAAAGTTGCAGAGGCAAATTTGGAAAGTATAAAGGTGAAGTGATGGAAGAGGAAGATGCTATGGGCGAAAAAGGAAGAATACATGCTCCCATGACAAGCAATGATGAATATTTGTAATAATTTGATTTTTTGAATACCTAGCATCTCCTCCTTGCAAAATTGGTTAAGTGTCACTTTTATAAAGTCATGAGTGAATTCCTAACAAACTAAGATGCCATCAGATATTCTTTTCTTAGGAAAGAAGGATCAAATGTAATAGATAGATATATAATACATGTTTGGAGACATGTAAAAGGTTGGGAAAATTGAAAATCATGAGAAATTTTTGAGAGAATCTCATCTTCTGAGAAACCCTTCAAAAAACATGGTTAATATCTTCTTTGTTAGATCTTCATTCATGTTGAGTTGGTTACAAGTGTATAGCCATAACACAACTCTGAGATTGTTCCTAAAACTCTCCCTTGCTGATGAATCCAACAAAATTTTGAATTAATCTATGTTATTTTGGGCAATATGATCTCTGTTATCATGTATAAAATTCTGTTAATAGTTTTCCTTGTTCTTGCTGCAATCTCTCATTGAAATCTTTAGGAATCACAGATCTCATCCTTATTGATAGTTTATTGGCATTTGCAATTTCATTTGTCAAAAGAGCTTTCATCTGGCACTGAAAATAAGTAGTTTAAAATCAATTCACCTTCATTTGTTGATAGAGATTGCTTGTAAGCCTTTGGGGGTACCTTAGGTGTGATTTGATCAAAGATTTTGATGTTTAATTGAGTCCTTTAACTCAAGCTTTTTGGTTGAGGTCTTAAAGATTGTGTGAAGAGTGCAAACTTTGGCCTTCATTTGTGTATCTCTTCTCATTGAGATAACATCCTAACTATTTTGAAGCGTTTTATCTGATAGTTGTTCAAATGTTGTAGAGGTTGTCAAATATCTAGCATAGTCAAGTTTTTCTTGTCAATATCCCATCAAAAATCATTCTAAACAACTAGTCCTACCCCATACTACCTGTATTTTGACCTATATACCCACAGAATATCATAATTCATTTGATAAAGTATGCAGAATAGATCAGGATTTCAAAATGTCTTCAGTAACCCTTGCCTTGCATTGAAAGTATCTCCATAATCTAGAAGTGACAACTTGTGAAAGTCAGATTTGGAGTGTTGATCATATTTTCGCAAGGCCCCTACATACTATTTACACAAATTGAGGGATATCTTCATCTCATTCACCATTTGAGGGTTACAAAATTGGTCCTCTTACCTTGGTTGAAAGGCACAACCTAAAATAGTTAGGACAAGATCAACTCCTATTTGAGTGTTATCCATCTCTCCACAAATCTGAGTGCTAGTTAGATCACATCCTCAGCTATAAAACAACATACATCATGATCTATTTTTCTTATAGCTTCTTGCCATATCTCTTATGCTGCTAATACTAAAAAGGAGAACAAATTTGGGTACCAACAAGTTGGACATGGCTTAATGGGGCACTCTAAAATTCTATGGATCGCCTTGACCCATAACTAGTCCATGTGGAGGAACGTCGCTCATTTGAATATTTGTTTTTTTGTTTGGCCTTGGAGTTGTGCCAAGAGGACATGTGGAGGTTCCACTACTTTTCCCAGACATAGACAAATTTTTATGTAGCTGGTATAGTTTGGTGGAATAGGGACACGTGGTGAGCCCATGCTCATTCAGGGTCTCCACTCTCGGGCACCATTTTTAAATTACGCCATGAAGACACGTGGAGGCATCTACCGGGGCTTCCCATAATTAATATTTTTTCAAAAATTTTGAAGAGGCATGGGACACGTGGAGGGATTGTGCATGTTTGAGGACCAGCCTTTGAATTTTATTTTAAAGAACCGATAGGAGGACACTTGGAAGCATCCACTCACTTTGAATTTTTCTTGGACTTTTCAATCGACAAAGGAGATTTCCTCAGAACCTGACACATGGCACCTTCCATTGAGATTTAAGCATTCAAACAAATTTTGTTAGGAAAATATACGTGGTGAGCCCGTGCTCATTCAAGGTCTCAACTTTTGGGGACCATCTCAAGATGTGCCACTGTGACGCATGCAATTTTGAAAATTCAAAGGGACAGGGAAGTGGACCATCGGAGGCAACTTGGATTTTTCACCTCTTGCTACAAAAATGATTAAAACATCAAAATGGCCCGCAGACCTGATAGAGAATAGTCCAAAATTTTCCCCAGTCAACGACGGAAGGGTGGGGCTGTGGGGGAGACATGGAAAATTTTCCCTTTTCCAAAAAAGAGGTGAAATAAAAAAATTTGGCCACAGTTACTCTAGGACTCATCTTAGGACACGTATCAGGCTCATTTCTCAAGGGCAGAGGTGTGGAGTAAAATGTGAAAATTTTACATTTTTCCAAAAGTTGTAAAAGGAAAAAAGGAACCCGCAGGCCCGCTCTAAATTCAATCTCCCATATGGATGGTCCAAGTTCAAATTAGAAATAAATGGTAGTTGTGCCTTTGTATCTGGTTTTTTTGCCATTTTTACTCTAGATCTCCTGGGGATGCGTATTCTTATGGTTTTTTTTATCATTTCTTGAAGTCTCTTGCATGCCAAATGAAGAGGAGCATTAATATGGTATCTTGGTTTGGTGGGGAAGATCTGTAAATGTATCTCACCATTAATATACAATCTGACTTTCAGATTTGGCCCGATTTTGATTTCGTTGGCATGCGAAAGACCTATTGATATATGGGTTTTGTGAGAAAAATCCGGGGACATATTTTACCATTAAGATGAGAGTTGACCTTTAGTATATGGGTTTTGTGAGAAAAATCCAGGGATGTCTTTTACCATTTAGATGAGAGTTGACCTTTAGGTTCGATATAATCTTCCATTTCTTCTTCTTAGGCAAGCAAAGAACCAGATTGGATAGAATAGGGGTGGAAGTGGTTGGTGAGTAAAGGGAAAAGTGATCTCGAAGGAGTTGAATGTGGGATATGTTTGATGAAATTTACCCCCTGAGCACCTGAGAACTTTTTACAGGTTTGATTCTGGGAATCGTAATCGAGATCATGGCGAGCACTGGTACACTCAATGTCTTTGGTTTTGGGGGGAAAAGGATCTATTGTAAAATGTTATAAATAGGAATGATTTTGCTGTGAAAAGGGTTAGAGGTTGGAATGTTGGAGTGTTAGAGGTCAGAAGTAATTTTCTAAAGAGCTTGATAGAGCCCATTTTTTGAATGGACTGTTTGAGAAACCTATATGTCTCTTTTGTGTTAAACTTGACCATGTCAAGCTGGTTCCGAGTGTACTGTTCTATATATCTCCCTCCCCGGGTAAATATAGACAAACAAAAGAATATGGCAATCAAAGAATCTCAAAACCTGACATTTATTTATGCCACAAGTCACGCCCTTAGCGTAGATAAGAAGGTGTCGACAAGGAGAAATTTGTGCCCTTAGCACTGATAAGAAGGTGTCAACATGGAAAAAGTCATGCCCAGGCATAGGTTGGAGGGGGCAGGTTACAAGGTGTTGACATACAGTTCACCATTTTTTAGGTTTGCTAGGGTTCTCACCTACCGTTATAATGATATGAATTAAATACAATCTGGAAGTGGTTGGGGTAGATTTGGATTTCCTCTCTCTTCCCTCTCTCATTGTTCCTATAAATTGTAAGGAGGGGCTTCTTTCTAAAGGTTGGAAATTCTTGTTTTGGCCCTCCCTTCTTCTCTTTGGTAGGTGAATTTGTGGAGTTCAAACCTCCCATCTAAAACTGTAATGCAACTTTGCCTCTTCGCATTTCGTAGTGTATTGTATCAATCTTTGGAGAAAATAATGCATGTCTATGGATGATTCTCAACCCTCTCTGTGTTCATTTGCATCCTCCAAATCTTTCACTACAAATTTTGTTATCTGTGCATGATCTTGCATTGCATTTTAATGGTTTGTGTTTATTGGCAAGACAGGTGTTCTTCATTCCTCAATGCATCACCTTTGTTAGTTTAGGTTTATTTTTATGCATCTTCTTACCCTATCTCCTTGGAAAGTTAGATTAGGTTTTTGAGTAAACCCTCTACATTTTTATGTGTCCATCTGAATAGAGGAATAGGAACTAGCCTTCATTCGGAGAGCTTTCCCATTTCACAAGGTCCATCACTTGGGAAAAGCTCCATGTTATGCAATCACACTGAGAGTCTTAACCCATCGAGTTGAAGACATTCAAGGGTGATGTGATTCGCCATCAACATGTACAACCATTGAAAAGCTCTATGACTATTCTAGAAACTTTCCCCTGCTAATAAGTTTAATCAAATTTGAGTTATTCTATGTTGACTCTGAGTAGTTAGTGTCTGCTTTGTTTCAGAATGTCTACAAATAGTTTTATTCATTCCTATTGCAATCTTATACTGAAATTTTTATGAAATCACATAGGATCTCATCCTTGTGATAGTTTAATGGTATTTGTAATTTCATTTCAAGAAAATCCTTCATCTTGGATGAGATAAAAAAATTTAAAATCAATTCACTGTCATTTGTTAATAAATATTGTTTGTAAGTCTTCGGGTGTACCTTAGGTGTGGTTAATTAGAAACTATAGTGCTTAACTGAGTCTCCTAATTCAAGCCTTTATATTGGAGTCTTAAAGATTATGTGAAAACGTGTCGATTTGGGCCTCCATTAAATCACACCTTCTTGTTGAAGGAACTTCTTGAGTACTCTCAAGCTTTCTATTGAGAAGTTGATCATTATTGTAAAGTCCCTCCAAAGATCTGGTATAATCAACTTTATCCTGTTTCACCTCCCACAAAAAAAAACATTTAAAAATAACCAATCATACCGATACTTCCCCTTTTTGACATGTGTGTATAAAAATGCATAATATTTACTACCAAAACATGCAGAAACAATCAAGTTTTCATTGTCTTTAGTGGCCTAAACCTTGCTTAGAAAATATATCCATTATCTAGAGTGACAACTCATGAGAGTTAGGTTTTGTTGCATTGATCATATTTTCTTCAAGGTATTCTTAATAATTTCACAAGGAAGGATATCTCCATCTCCTTCACAAAAAATAGGCTAGAAAAAGGGTCCTCTCACCCTGGTTGAAAGGAACAACCATAAAGTAGTGAGGATAGGTCAAATCCTCTTAAGGGTGATACCCATTTCTCCACATCTGGTGACAAAGAGCAAGTTGCATTTCATCCCTGACTACAAAACAACACACTACATGCTCTACTTGTCTCTAAGCTTCCTGTCAAACCTGTGATGTTGCTCAGCCTCTGAGGGAGAATAAATTTGGGTACCAATAATAGGAAAACTCCACCAAGTATAGATACTCCTACCATCTCGACTGATGATCCATAATGTACATCCTAAGAATGTCCTCCAAAATATGATTCACCCGCTTAGTTTGTCAATATGTCTCAAGGTGATGTGATGTACTAAAATTGATCTTCGTCCCGAGGGCATGTTGCATGGTAGACCAGAAGTAGGAAGTGTCCAAAGGATCATAGTCACAAATGATTTTCTATAGAATCCCATGTAACTTGAAGATCTCATCAAGGTATACCCGTGCCACTACACTAGCTGTGTACGTGGTCTTCACCAGAGAAAAATGATCTACTTTTGTCAATTTATCCATCGTAACCATGATGGCATTGTGGTGGTATCTTGATGTCGATAGCCCAATAATTAAGTCTATGGAAATGGTGTCCCACTTACACTCCAGTATAGCATGAGGAAAGAGAATGCCAGCTAGATGTTGATGCTTAGCCTTCACCTTCTGACACTCTAAATAGTGTGACATGAACTGAGCCACATCTTTCTAAAGTCCCCTTCAATGGTAAAAATGCCTCAGAGTAACATTCATATTCTTCACCTTGGGATGGGCTGAATAGGGTGCATGATGAGCCTCTATCAAAATTTCTTATCTAAAACCTCCATCTCTAGGAACATATATCCGACCTCTTTACCTGAGAAGGCCATTTATCTCTAGAGAGAACCCATCAAACTTCCCCTCAAAGGGTCTCCAAGACCAAATATCTACTCTGGCTAGAAGGTAGAGGCTGTCATGAGGATGTTGTTGTAATATCCTACTCCACAAATTTGTGCCCACTGAAGTGGCCATAACCACATGTCTCTATCTACTAAGAGCATCTATAACCACGTTCTCCTTCCCCTTCACATGCTCTCTCTCCCTGTCATACTCACAAACCAGCTCCATCCAACACCGTTGATGAGCATTGAGATTGGGCTGCATGAAGAGGTGGGTAACACTCATGTGATTAGTCTTGAGTGTAAATGTTTGGCCAAGAAGGATGTGTCTCCATCATACTACGACATGAACAACTACTGCAAGATTAAGATCATGAGTTGGATAATTGATCTCATAATCCTTGAGTTTGTGAGACTCAAAATCCACTACTCTGCCCTCTTGCATTAACACACCTGTAAGACTTACCAAAGAATCATCTATGCATACGAAGAATTCTCCCTGAGGATCTGGTATAGTAATAATAGGTGTTGTCATGAGGAATTTCTTCAGTTTCCTGAAGACCTGCTCACATCTATCTGACCAAAATAACTTCTTCCAGTTCCGCTGAAGGGAAGTGATGGGGTACGCAACCTGAGAGAAGTCCTATAAAAATCACTTGTAATGTCCTGTTAAACCCATGAAGCTGTGCACCTCTGTCATAGTAGTGGGTGCTGTCCAATGCATAATAGCTTGAATCTTGGAAGGATCGACTATGATACCTTCCCCAGAAATGATGTGGCCCAAGTATTGCACCTCTTTCTGAAAGAATGCACACTTCTCCAGGTTTCCATAAAGATGCTACTCACGAAGACACTAAAGAACCTGGCAAAGGTGCTCCTCATGCATATGTGAGTAAATCATAATGTCATCAAGGAAGATCAAAATGAAGTGATCCAAGACTGTCCTGAATACCCCATTCATCAAGCTCATGAACACTGTGGGGGAATTCGTCTAACTAAAAGGCACTACGATGAACTCGTAGTTGCCATATCTCATATGGAAGGTGGTCTTATGAATATCTTCCTCTATGATCCTAAACTTATGATAACCTTACTTAATATCTATCTTGGATGAAACTGTGGCCCCCTCCATCTGATCAAATAAATCATCAATGCACAGAAGGGGGTAACGATTCTTGATCGTTACTTTGTTCAGCTGGTGGTAATCAATACACAACCACACAGATACATCCTTCTTCTTTAAAAAAATCACCGATGTACCCCAAGGGGATACACGAGGATGGATTTTTCCTTTCCCTAGAAGGATTTTAAGCTACAACTTGAGCTCACAGAGCTCAAGAGTAGTCATATGATATGGTTCTCATGAGATAGGATCTGTACCCGCAACCAAATCTATGTGAAAATCTATCTCACGTGGGGGTGGCAACCCCAGTAAATCCCCTGGAAAGACATTTGAAAATTCACTCAAGATGGGACTATCATCAAGTGATGGTTCACTAGACTCATCCTCATATTTGTCACTAACCGTAACAATATACATCTGACAACCCCATGTCACACACCACTTAAGCTGCATAGCAGAAATGGTGTAAATAGAAACAAGCCTCCTAACTCCTACTATCATTGACTCAACTACTAGATCATCTATGTAAGGAATAGTCTTATGGTAACAGTCCACTCTAGCCCTATGTGTAGATAACCATTCTATGCCCAAGATGAGACCTTAAGAACCTAGAGGAAGGATGCGAAGATCCGAGGTAGCGCTGAAGGGTCATAAATCCACTACACACTCCTTTACTAAGGATTCTACAGAAGGTTTGGCTCTAGAAGCCATTTTGATGTCCCAACTAAGACCCTACCTAACTACCACTAGCCTGCAACACTCTACTAAGGATGGTGTAATAAAAGAAATAGATGAACCGGAATCAAATAACACAGATGTTGAAATACCACCAATACTACCTGTCGTCCCTATCACGATACTCTGGTGCTCAGCCAAGCAGTTCTTGACCGCTGGGTAGATCCAATGGCTCCCTACCATATCTCCAATTGTAGGCTCTGAGATCTATGTATTACCTTTATTGCTATGGTTTTGTGGGAAATCTTTCCAATGATGTCTAGCAATGCCACAACCATAATAGCTACATGGTCCTCTCTAGTGAGATGTAGCTCCATCTGGTACTCCAGAGGTCTGAGGTGTGGATCCCGATGATCTAGCTATAGACACTTGAGGTATCTGCTGATGAGATCCTACTGACTGAGCTCTCAGTGCACATTGTGTCCTAGTGGAACCCCTAAGAGGATGCCCCATACTCCATCCTCTTTATGCGTCGAACCTCTGAGGAGGTCTATAAGGTGGGTGGTTCTACTGTTGCTACTGAGGTGGCTACTGTGGTGGCCTGAAAGATGGCTGTGTTGAACCCTTTCCACCATGAGGAGGAGGAACTGACCCCCTCGATTTGCTATCCTACATCTACTGGATGTGCCTCTGAACTCTGTGCTTGGCCTATTGCATCTTTCCTCATGTCTCCTCTGCAATATAGGCCTTCTCAATGGCCTCTGCTAAGGTGTTTGGGTAGTGAATGTGCACTGCACCGCCCAAATCCAAATTCACACCCTTGATGAACCTATGGATCCATAACTACTCATCCTATATATAGTCGACATAATGGAGTAGGTCTAGAAATAGACTCTCATACTCAGCTATAGTCATAGATGCCTGACGGAGGTTGTGGAACTCGTCTATCCACTGCTGAATAAACCTTTGGGATAAGTACCTTCTCCTAAACCACTCCTTAAAGAGCTCTTAAGTAACCATCTTTGAATCAACATGGAGATTCTACTCCTTATTCCTCCAATAGACACTAGCTCCATCACTCAGAAGATGGATCGCAACATGAGCTTTTGTGTTGCTATTATAAGGGCAGAGCTTGAAGCACCCACTCAAGCTCACCAATTAGGCCTCTTCCTAAAATCCACCTATATCTCTAGAATAGTACAATGGTCAAAGCTTCAGGATCTCCTTGATATGGTCCGCAGTTGTCGACTGATGACCCCTAGGCCTCTATGCATGCTCATCTCTAGGTCTAAGGCTCTGAGACCTATCCCTGTGTCCTGAAATCCTATCTCCCTATCCCCTTTGCAGTGACTTTGATCTAGCTGAATCGACATGGGATTTCTCTATCCTATGCTCCTCTCTATGTCAAGGAGATACACGAGCCTCAATGGATGGCTCCCTATCATGTCTGGTTGATCATCCTCCTAAGGAGCCTCTTTGTATAGCAGCATTGACATCCTAAAGTGTCTATAAAATCAAGGGTAGAATGGTTGTTATGACCTTCTCTGGAGATCCTATATCTAGGTCTATGTGAAAGGACCCCTCGTTTGATTTGCAGCTCCTGCACAGACCAAGGCAAGAGTTAGTTCATCATTCTAGGTTTTATTCCATTTTTCTATGTTTGTTAAAAAATATACAATCTTTCAGACAAGTATTTTTCTAGGTTCATTATTTTTCTAGGTTTAATGTTCATGCCTCACATTTTCATCTGTGCCCAAGGGTCCAAGCTTTGAACCCATGTCTCTAATACCAAGTGTAACACCCACTAAAACACTCACACAAGACCCAAGAATGATCTTAGTTTAGTTAGAAAAATTAAGGAATATATTTTTTTGAATAGCGTGCCCACAAGAGTTTTTGAAAATGATAGTTTCCACATTAGTGTCTCAAAGGTGATGACTCAAATAAAAATCATATTCCATGATAACACAATATTCAAAATCTACATTAACTTGATTACATTGATCTCATAGGCAATTTTAATCTCCCTAAGGATTATTTAAATAATAAAATAATTCATACCAAGGTTGAATATTCCCCCATGGGGTGTCAAGGGAAAAAGTGGTGAATAAAAATAAATACTAAAGTTATTTAATTTCCACAATGTTGAAACAACTAACAAGGTCCTATAGTAAAATATTGGTTTAGGATAATTAGCACTTCCCTACCCCATAAAGTGCCCTCTTAAAAGTCAACCCATGATTTGAAATTAAAACATTTAAATTAAAAGGGGTAATTTCCACTCACCCACTCTCCACCTAATATTTGTAGGGATGAATTTCATCCCTTGGATGGATTCAATTTGGGCACTTGATGTGGGAAAAGGAAAACTACCCCTAAAGCATGCTTATGAAATCTTCTTTCTCATTTCATTTGTCTCATTGTTTCTATTTTGTTTTAGAGGTTATAGGAGGACAAAAGGAAGAGATGCAATTAGATACTGCCTCAAGCTCTTGGAAGAGGCTTCCAAGGTCCATTATTTTTCTATTTTTTTGATACCCTCATTATGGTTTAAAAATGTATTTATTCATTTTATTTAGTTCATTTTCTTGTATTTTCCCCTAATGGGCTTGTGGGTATTTCCCCCCCTATTTTATAGAAATAACTAGATTTAATTTATATAACCATTTGGGTATATAAAAATGTATATTTATATATGTATACATACACACATACATGTGTGTGTGTGTGTGTGTGTGTGTGTGTGTGTGTGTGTGTGTGTGTGTGTGTGTGTGTGTGTGTGTGTGTGTTTATTTATTTATAAATTTGACATATGGGATAAACCCAAAATAGATCTAATTGAGAGAAACAAGATTTAATACATATATATATTTAGGTATATATATGCATGTCATTAAGTATATATTCATATATTATATTATATCTGTGTGTGTGTGTGTATAGAGAAAGAGAGAGTTTCATATGGTTTGACCGCTGCCAAAAATACACAGTCCATCGATTAGAAATATGCACAGGTTTCAACACAGTGAGTAGGCCACATAAACAAATGTAAGGGGGATATTATTGTTTAGGGGGTGAGGAGGGGTCATTGACCCTAACCCCCACCCCATTTAATATAAATTGGGTGGGGAATGGGGTCATCGACCCCTCCCCACCAAAATCTCCACATTAATAATATAATAAACCCTACTCTATACTACAAGCCGCAACGAGGCACTTGAAGAAAAAATGTGATTTCATTGATAGGTTTGTAACTTTAATAAAACTTGCTTTATTTAATATATATATATATATAATATTAAATAATATATATTATATTATATATATATTTGTATATAAGCACAAAGGGATATATATATTAAAATTACAAGTATATTAATGTTCACCTATTTTAACATTTAGTAATTCTCCATGTAATATTAGTAACAAAAAAAATACTAGCCTTACTAAATTTTAAAATATCTTATTATTATTAATATTCAAGGGAAATAAAATTACTATCAAAATGAGGATAAAACACTAAATGATAGCATTGGTGAGTTGAATGTTTACTCTAATATTTTTCTCTCTAACTATTTAATGAATTTAATAAAAAAATGAAAGTTAATGCATTTCTTTTCCATGCATGCTTTTCAAATGACACAAAGAAATGGAACATTTCCTAATACACTTTCTAGCTTTCCAAAGGAGAGTTTGTAATAATATTTCCAACAATATATTGAGAAAGGTAACAACATCTTTTTGTAAAATAAATCAAATTCAATAGGATAAAGTAATTCCTTTTTACAAATCCTTTTAAGACCACTGTAAACAACTTACAAAATAGATCTTTCTCTCTTTTTTTCACATTCAAATGTATCTTTCATTTCCAAAATCAAGTAACTTATCACCACAAATACTAATGCAATGTCTTCCACTTAAAGTGGGAAATAATACAAGAGTGATGGCTAAAATGAAATGCAAGTTGTCTTCAAACATAGCTCCAAAATCAAGATCAAGCTCCATCTTCTCAACACCAACAAGAGAGCTCCTCTAAGGTTTGTTTTATTCACAACAAAATGGGGGGAGAGGCAATGCTCTCCACCCAACAAAGATATCCAATGAAGAGGAGAAACCATCCTCTCCATTGGTCCCTGAGCCCCAACCACATTACAATGGGAAATAATTCCAACACATGGCAACAAAAAGCTTCCACAACACAACACCAAAAAATTCACAACCATTCCAAGCACATTCAACATAACTACAATACAAGAAGGAAAATAACCAAAATAAACAAGGCTTAAAAATGAAATCCAAAGGAGGAAGAACCTATGGGGAGGCCACTTATTCCTCCCAATGGGAATGGGGGTCCACCTTAAATCCTCCAATGCATATCTCAAATCCCCTACATAATCTTATTACTCCCTCAATTACCCCTTATACCTCCCACATACTCTGATGCCTCCCTCAATCTCTTATGCCTCCCTCATAAAGGAAACAAGAAATAAGTGCAAGCATTCCTTGTACAAGGTGGGGCATCCAACCAAAAATCCCTCCAACAAAAAGGTAAACTCTTATGCCTCCCTACATGAAATCTCCCCATAGTCTCCTCTTACTCCAAACCTAGGCAATGTACCCACACCCAACAAGCATCCAAAGAAAACAATACTCAACACAAGCATATAGATACAAAATAGAGCATAACATAAGCAAGGTAAAGCTCCTACCTTTCCATAGTAGAGCTTGTTCCAAGAGTAAGTCTTTAAGCCTCTCAAAACCAAGCAAGCATCCAGAAGCTCCAACAATCCACAAGCACTCTCAACAATTCTCTAACTTACCAAAACATTTACAAGAGCACAAAATAATGAAGTAACCCCTAAACAAGCAAAGGAATTTCAATAAATAGAAAAGGGAGAGAGGAGGGTGATGTGGCTCTAAGTAGGATGCCACCTCATTTCCTCTCCCCTCCACATCACCTTATTCAACCTCATATTCTAAAGCACAATTAATAAGTGGTTGAATTAATGACATATTACTTACACACACCATCTAAGCCCACACCCTCTTAAGGAAAAAATTAATTACTTGAAAGAAAGTGCAATAAAAATTTCACATCTTTACCTTCCCAAGA
The DNA here is from genome assembly GCA_019776745.2 of Taxus chinensis. Lineage (NCBI taxonomy): Eukaryota > Viridiplantae > Streptophyta > Pinopsida > Cupressales > Taxaceae > Taxus > Taxus chinensis. The sequence goes on from CM034147.1 coordinate 238,434,587, forward strand.
ACACCTAATGGGGTCTAATTTTGATCCCCACAACCCATAGGTAGGGTTGTCATAGAAATTTAAGAGGTCTAGGACAAGTTTGACTTGTCTCACAAGCTTCCAAATTTAGCCTCTATGGCCAAATTCGAATTTCCATGAAGGGTAGAGTGTACAACACTCTAGATTCCCAAGCACTCGACTTACAACCCAAACTCCAAGAGAAATCTACTCTAATAAATGCATTCCTTTGGTCACATATATAATTGGTTTAGGACAAGATTTATTAACTTTAATAGGACACTACAACCCATTAATAATAAAGGGGCAACATACATACATCAAAATCTAAATAATTAAAACAAGTAAATCACCTCACTAAAAGAAACACATACTAACATTAAGAAGGGGAACTAAAATAAAAGACAACACATGACTCCGTTGGTCACAATTTCCCCTTGAGAAAACTCAAACACACACACACAATTACATGTTGCCATGGTGACCCCTGTGGAATTCATCTATAAATCCAATGTGTTTGGTCTCCAATCCCCTTGATGTTTGTTGTGACTAAATTTACCAGCAAAACACAAAAATACCTCCTTCAACCTCGTGGCCACGTTAAAACATCTATGCCAAAATATGTACTATAAATCTAAGATCATCTATATATATGAATTAATATCATCCAGGAAAATACGATATCATTTACAATTTTCTAGGACCATTTCTATCCAATGTTTCATCCATGTCAAAGTGATCACAACATTAATTCAATTATCAAATCCTACGCAGTGTGGCAACGGATGTCGCATGTTAGATATATATTTCTAACATGCGACATCCATTGCCACACTGCGTAGGATTTGATAATTGAATTAATGTTGTGATCACTTTGACATGGATGAAACATTGGATAGAAATGGTCCTAGAAAATTGTAAATGATATCGTATTTGCCTAGATGATATTAATTCATATATATATATGATCTTAGATTTATATTACATATTTTGGCATAGATGTTTTAACGTGGCCACGAGGTTGAAGGAGGTATTTTTGTGTTTTGCTGGTAAATTTATTCACAACAAACATCGAGGGGATTGGAGACCAACCACATTGGAAATATATATATATATATATATAACCATGTCAACTGTATATCAACATCAATATAAAATGTTTCTAATAATCCACATGCATTATATATGAATCAAATAAAAAATAATCCAGTATATTTAACATCTAATCATCATGCTAAATCAAAAGCTACAATAATATCCATAAGTATAGTCGACAATATCATAGTCAATAACAAAAAGGTGTTGAAGGGAAGTGGGCACTACAAATATTCAAATCTAACACCAAATTATTCTTGAAAAGGATGTAATTTTCTAGAATAACATGTGTGTTTGTCACCCTAAAAGTAAAAGAGGAGGAAGGTGAGGTATCTAATCTAAACTGTAACACCCCATTACCAACATTGAATGACACATGAGCTATGTGTTACCATTGATGAAGTGCTTGAAAATGATGTTGAAGTGTCTATGTTGAATTTGATGAAAGGGAAGGGGCAAGGGCACCGATTTCAATGCCCATATTTTGTTGATACATCTATAATGTACTTCCCCTTCAATATCTCCTTCTCCTTCTCCTTCTCCTTATCCTTCTACAAGTGACATCATTAGTCCTACCATGTGGGTTAAATAAGAAGAGATAATATCAGTTGTGTTAATTGCATGACAACCTGCCATAAGTAAGAACTATCTGAGGTGAAAAGACCACATGATATTGAGTAGGATGCATCTAACCAATAATACTCAATTACAATCTTATCTTGTTGAATGAAATGTTAGTTTAGAGATAATTATAGAAGTGTGTAAGTTTATTTCTTTCTCAGTGTTTGGTTTTTTAATTGTGAAAGGTATGTTTGATTCCATTATTTAGTAAATATTTTTTACTATTGTAACTTCCCTTATATTAATAAATAAAAGAGAGCTACATTAGTAAGGGTAACTCGAGAATTCATGATCCCACAAAAATGCCATGTAGGCTAAAAGAAATTCCAAAAGGGAAAACATTAAGCACTAAAAAAACTAGAGAGCACTAGGCACATGCCACCAATCTGAGAGGAGGAGGATCATTATAGGGAGGGATGAAGACTCCATTTGATGGCTCAGCTAAAATAGGATCCAACTGTCAACCATCTTGATTGGATGTCTACATATGAAGAAGAACAATAATCCCCCAACCAGTGGGTGAAGATCCAAAAAAATTAGGCTTTCCTGGTGGAGGGGATTCCCACAAAATAGAGTTGTCCATAGTCATCACCCTTGGAGGAGGGCTCCATCACGATCTAGAGGAGGAAGGAGTTGTAGGGTAGCCTTGAGGATAGGTAGAGTAGTTGTTGTGAGAGAGGATTCTGCGACTCAATCCTTGTGATGGAGGCCTATAAAGTAGAGATTGATGAGGTGGTGATGGAAAATGCTTCCGTGGGACCCGACGTATCATGCATGGTGCACTCCCCTATAATGCGAGAACATCCTATAAATGAGTGAATTACTAAGAGAAATTTTCAGCTTGCGCTTTAATGTGTATGTGCATAATAAACAGAATAACCAAATTATCATTATTAGAGAATAAAGCAACCAATTGCTCATTACAGAATCACATTAAATTTTGATATTTCCAAATATGAAATAGAATAAAAACTCTAAATAATTTCTAGAGAATATAAATATAACTTGGCCACATGATAAAGTCACCAAACAAATCCAGGTGCTAGAAAAAGAATTAAGGGTGGTAGGGTTGAAAGAATGAATGGATCCAAGATCATATGGTCTAATCACAAGGACAAGACCAAAACAAATACTTAAAATATTGAGGTTTAGAAATAAAAAGTGAATTTAGTATTGGGGATTCCAATGCTACTTAGACATTTATTGACGGGAAGGCCCTGGTAAATAAGGAAATTTTGGCTCAAAAACGGAACTTCCAAGCATAAGAAAGCTTGCAAAACCAAGTGCAATACGTAGAATATAGGTATTAGCGGGCATTTAGTTTTGAAATGGTAGGTGAGATGGGACTCAAAATATGGTAAATGGTTCTGACATTATAGTGAAGAAAGGAAATATCATGATTCAAATGCAAATCATGCCACCAAGCATCCAAATGTTTAAGCCCAAGTTTTTTGAGGATGACATCTGAAATCAATTCTTAAATTATGGAGATAGACAAGAGGCCCAAATTTGTAAGATTTAATTTCATTTTGAGCTCAAGTCAGGGAACCCTGTCTCTACGAATGACCAAATCCTGAATTTTATGTATCCCTTTGTGAGAAAGCCAGAGAGATTTGATTCCTAGAGTTTCTTCAAGTTAAATACTATCGTCAGTAATGATGAGAGACCACCTAATATTTTTAGAATTGAAAGTGAACCCAGTGAAAAATCCTTTTTCAATCCAATGCAGTAGGGATTTTATTGATTCAAAATCTTTCCATATGAATTTAGAAACAAAGGTTCTAGAAATCTTGACTAGGACCCTAGTAATAATTAAGGTGTGCAGCCTGATTTTGTTCCAAAATTAATTTACATAAGGATAATTATAAGCAATGTAATACCAAAGAATAATTTTCCAGGCTTGATTTCCCACAAGACATCACACAACCCATTTAGAACATAAAGCCACAATTTTCCTATAAACATCAATAATTCCCCTACCACATTTATCGCGTGGAAGAAAATAGATGTCCTAGGATACTCGATGAAAATTAGTTGAACCAAAACCTTTACACCAAATGTAGTCCTAAAGCATCTTGACAAGCTTGCTGAAGGAGGAATGGAAAGGGCCCCAACACATAGAATAATAGACATGCATGGACACAAGAATATTTTTAAAGACTTGGAATTTTTTGGCCAAAGAAAGGGGTTTCGATGACCATCGAGAAACTGTATGTTCAACTATATCAATCACATACTGCCATAGAGTGACATAATGAATATTAGAGTCAAAAGTAATTCCCAAGAATTTAAATTATTTTCCTTTTCCATTTCATTTCCAGGGATAAGCCTTCAAACTGTTTGGCATAGGCCATCAACTTTGTAGACAACCCAATGTATTATCCATCTGAATGTTAGAACCTAAAGCATGGCCAAAAGTATCGATGCAATAAAAAATAATAGTAACTGTTTATTCAGATTCAGCAAGGGTGAGAAAGGATTCACCGGAAAAATGACAATTAATAAGTTGTGTCACACAATCCAGAAGAAAATTTCCCCGCATGTGACCGTGGTCAGCATGGTGAGCAATAAGATATAGGAAAGCATCAATGGCTAAAATAAACATGTCAGTACTAATAGATCACCTCTATATCATAAAGTGAAATAGGCCAATCATAAAATACTTAGGAGAATTAATGATTAGGCAAGAAGACACATTAGAAAACAGAGTTCGGACTGCTGAGGTGAAATTTATTCCAAATCCTATGGCTATGAGCGTAGCCAAAATAAATGGCCATTTTCTATGATAATAGGCCTTTTCATAGACAATTTTGAGAAACAATGTTTCTCGTAGAGATATTTAGTCCCATTCAATCCCTTCTGATATTGCTATAAGCTTTTCCAGAATGTAGCATACTTTGAAAAAACCCGTCTACTCAAGGTGAATTATTTTTAGTAATAGATCAACAATATAAAGAGCCAGTGCCTTAGAATTTTGGATGATAATTTTAACAGGGTGGTAGGCCTCAAGCTAGTAATTTGTTCTAGATCGCAAATCTTAGGAATGAACTTGATGTTGCCTTGATTGTTGAATCTCCAGTGAAAATTGGATTGGTGAGCTTTGTTGTAGACCAGAAGCAGATCAGGGCCAACAAAAGACCAAGTTGCTTTAAAAAATTCACAAATAAATCCATCCAGGCCTAAAGATTTATCATCTCAAAGGAACAACAGAGTGGCATATAGCTCATCGAGAAAAAAAAAGCATTGAAACGGTCACACTCCTTAGAATAAATCTTGAATAGCACCACCTCGATACATTTATGCAAGCCAACAACCTGCTCAATTGTCACCTCTTGATCTCGGAAGACTAACCGATAATTCGAAACAAAGGAATTAGATATCTTGGAAAACTCCATGAGCTATTGATGTGAATCATGGATAGCTTTGTTCTTTTGATTAACATTCTTATCTTGGAAGGTTTTGAATAAGTGTTTTGACGCTTTTCCTCCCATCTTAAGTCATTACTGCCTCAACTGGATCTGAGAACCGTGGTCCAAATGAGATTCAATAAGCTTAATATTTTTCCAAGCATGAGTAGCCTATAACTGAAGAGGAATGTCTAAAGTAGTGGACTCGAGCAGAAGCTAAATTATTCTGAATTATTTTTGTAAAGTCAAGTCCGCACGTTTTCAAAAATGGACAACATGCATACAGAAATGGAAAAATAAATAGATGGTGTGCTTAATCGCCGCTTCCTACCACTCTTTCCAGATGGCAATAAAAGGCGGACATGACACCATGTTCAAAACCTTAGCCATAAGTGGCACCACACTAGGATGACTCAGAAATGAGACATTATGAATGAATTGATTTGAAGGGACTTTCAAAGGGCCGCCATGCCAAATAAATTTAAAAGAGATGAAATGATGATTTGATAAAATCACATCTGACCACACTATGATAGGGGAGGATCCTTTCATGACAAAATAAAAAATAGTGTGCTGAGAGAGAAGTACATGATCAAGTTTTTTTAAAACTTGATTAAAGCGTTATCGAAGATTGGTCCAAGTACAATAATATTGAGGCTTAAATTCCTACCACCGAATGAGCAACGTATCAGAATGACCCCAATGTATTTAAAGAAATATCAGGATGCACACTCATAGACACACCAGTGCATACGGATGATACCGAATCCATCATCCAGATGCTCTATCATATTCAAGTCAATACACACCAACCAATAATCTAAAGGTAAAGTATAACCTAACCATTTCCATAAAGCCATTCTTCTAGATCCATCATTAAAAACATAAACATTACGAATACCAAAACAAATATCATTAATCGTCATAATCAACCACACGTCCTAAGTTGAAGGATATTCGCCCGAGGAGGAGATTAATACCAAAATTTTTGGTTCTATGGAAATTATCACACCACCTTTTCCATCAATGCGTTGAGTATGACAGTGTGAAATATGGGGCAATAGAAGTTAGCATATTTTGAAGTGAAACATTTAAAATATTAATTTACTTCAAATAAAAAATATCAAGAAAGTGAAAACGATGGAAAGATAAATGAAAATAATATTTGTGACATGGATTTGTAAGACCCCTAACTTTCCATGAGATGAAGTTCATGACAAAAAAAACATATCAAATTCCCCCTTCCGTCTGGGACACAAACCTTCGAGCCAAGAATGGAAAAATTATTACAAATTAGGATGTAGTCTTGATTATAAATCTCAACATGAATGAGGCTCATTTGTACCCCATTATCTCCTTTTATGTTGTAGGACACCTCCCAAAATGGACTGTGAGAGTGACACATAGGAATATATGTTGAAATAAAATTCCTAGAGTTATCCGATCCTAAGGGTAAAACTTGACTCTGCAAGGGTTTGGAAGGAATGGAAACCAATGAGGGTGGTGGATCTGAGACCAAATCATCCTTGGATGGATGGTGGGAAGAAGCTAGTTAGGCATCACCACGGGAGTGGGTTTCACATTAGATCCCTTCTTACTCCTAACCATAGTCCAAACATCAGTCGGTGGGTAACTTTTGGTCTTAGAAACTATGGGTTGCATCACCATTAGCTTGAAATAGGCTAGTACCGAAAAGTCTCAAATGCAGTGGTCCAGGGATTGAATATGAAAAACAAATGTCAGGGAGGTTGAAATATACCTCCTTTTGAGACATATGTAGGTACCCAACTTTAATATCCAAGTGGTCCCGCACTTATTTCATTAGGTCAAATTTGACACAAACTTTCTTTTTAGGAAGATTGTAAAAAACTATTCCTATTCATGAAATATCACCCTTCCAATGGGTTTCACTATCTCTAGAAGGAAGACCAGAGATGAACTAGAAGACCAAGAAGTTAAATCCAAACTGTAATTTTCAATGATACAATGATGGTTGGGTAAACAGTGGGAGTACACTAAGAAATCACTAAAAGTATATTCTATAATTACCAACTAGCAAGCTTAAGGAGGAGGTATTGGAGATTAGAAGGCTCACAAAACGAAAGAGATAAAACCATTTGGTGAGGTTACAAATACTTGAAACTAGGATACCATTGGACTCCCAATGGTTCTTTATCCATTTCTCAAGCTAGGATTATGAGGGAATGCAGCCACAGAATTATGCAATAATGTAATTTTTGTAGTACCACTTGACCAAAAGGTCTAAACATTCATAAAAAACAACAAAAAATTAGAAACCTTAAGAATCCATACCTCATTATAGACTTTCAACAGAAAATTCTGCACACACTTGGGAGCAATTTTCACCACCATTTGAAGACATAAATTTCATTCTTGTTATTTTTACCTAGACCCTAGTACACCTATATTTGTAATGTTCAATGTATTTTATAATACATGTACAAGTATCTATAATATTCCAAAGTTTTTGTATGTCTAAGACATGTCCAAAATAAACGAGAAATGTTGTGGTATCTTCGCAATATATAACATTTAGTATGTGTAATTCCAGCTACAATGACCACTCGAGACCTAAGAACAACCTAGGTTTACCTAGAACAATTAAGGAATAATTTTTTTTTTTAAAAGCATGACTACTACCAGGCTTCAAGAAAAAGATTTAATAAAAGAAATTTTCCAGAAGTAACATGCATTAGATCCACATTACCAATTTAATGTGTATAATTAATCCAATTATAGTGAAATTTCTCTTAGGAGTTAACTTAATAAGTAATTACATTAACATTATAGTTAAATATTCCCTAATCAATTTTAGAAGGTCAAAGGTCAAAGGAATTAAATACCTTGGGTATTTATTTCCACTAGGTCTAAACAATAAACAAGGTTCCCATTTGCATGGGATAGGAGAACATTCCCTTATCCCCTAACGTGACCCCTAAAAGGTCAACCCATGCTTTAGAAATAAACATTTAAGTTAATAAGGGGTAATTTCCCAATTACCCACTCTCAGGATCATCTTTACAATTCAACCTAATTTTTCACATAATTAACACACTTAAAACTTCCTAAAAACATCACCATGAGATAGGAAAATTTTTCCCCTTTCTAATGATATAAAGATGTCCTCCTAACTCCTCATATTTCTTAAGTTATAGGCCGGCGGGCCTGAGAGGAAAATTTTCCCTAAAGACAGGCCAGCGGGCCCCGGGGAGAAAATTTTCCCTAAAGGTGGGGTTGTGGGCCAGGGGATGAAAAATTTCCAAAAGGTGTGCTAGGGGACGAAAATTTTCCCAAAGGCGGGCTAGTGGGCCTGTGGAAGAAAATTTTCCCAGAAGTGGGCCAGCGGGTCCTCGAGAGAAACTTTTCCCTAAGGGCGGGCAAGGAGACAAAATTTTTCACAAAGCACAAGGGACACATCGCATGATGATAAGCCCACATGAGAAGGTAGGTCATCAGAGGTAAATTGGATTTTAACTCTTTTTGTTTGAAAGGGAAAAAAGGTTCAAAAACTCCCATGCCTCCACCAACGCCCAGGGACACCACGTGTCCTGCCCAAAATCTCAAGCGGGGAAGCGTATCGTCGGGGAAAACTGAGAAATATTGGCTATTGTGTTAAAAATCATGAAGGATAAAAATGACCTGCGCCTCCACTGACACCAAGCGAAGCCATGTGTCAGTCCAACAGTGATTTGCGGGAAGGCGAGCCGACGGGGAAACTTAGTAATTTTTGCCAACCTTTTTCTAAAGGCAAAAAGGTCAAAAACAATCCATGCTTCCGGCGATGCCTAACAAAGCCACATGTCAGAGCTACAGTGATAGGTGCGGAACCGGACCGACTAGGAAAATTATGATATTTCACCCTTTTAAAAAAGGTAAAATTTGAAGGGTAAGGGCCGGCGAAGACGTTTTCCCCCAAAAGCAAATTTGTGGGGTTGTAGGGCCATAGAGGAATTTGTGACTTTTTCTTTTTTTTCAAAAAGTGCCTTAAGTAAAATTTTTGGGCCCGCGGGTTCGATTTACAAAAAATTTCCCCCTTTTTAAAAAAAAACACCCAGCAAAGTAAAAACTTTAGAAGGCCATAAATTTTGAATAGAAGCTCAAGTTTGGGCAAATGAGGACTTTTTGGAAAGCAATCTATCTCCTCTTTGCATAGGAACCAACGAAATTCATTTTTGACAAAATTAACTAGGTGAATTTTAAGAAAAGGTATTTACTGCCATTAAAATGTGCACTGGACTTTTTAACTTAATAGAATTAATTCAATCCACCATTCTTTCTTCCTCATCATGCCAAACTAACATGGAGGATTACACTTGCAAAGATTTAGATTGGATTGCAAGGATTAATTGTTAAAGTTTGAGTTTTCAATACGAATTTTCGTTCTCCTCTTTTTGTGACTGCATTATTTTTTCCCTTACTTGATTTATAAAGTTCTACATAAATTTCTTAAATAATACGAACTATTTTCATATTTGTTTTATTCTTCCTTAGCGTGTTTTAATGTTTTATCTTGTCTTTCATCAATGTAGGTAGTTTTTTACATTTTTTTGCTATTCATTTTACAATTTTACAGTGAATCAGAACTAGAAATCATACATAAACTCAAATGGATCAACTATTTTGTTATCTCCCTTGAATTATGTGGATTCATTCAATTCTAAATTTTCACTGTTCAAATTTCCTTCAATCAATATGTGAACAACAAGAATGTAGTTCATTTTTCAAAACGTGCATTTCGAATGAACAGACAAATGTGATATTTCTTCATACATATTTTTTTATTTTTCAAACAGAGAGTTCACAATATATTTCAAAATACATATTTCAAATGAGAACCATACCATTTGTGATAAATAAAACAACTTCTATTAAACTCCAGTAATTTTTTTACAACTTCCTTTTTCATTCATCGAATACAACTTATAGACTATACTTCTTTCACATTCAAATTAAGATTCCATTTCCAAAACAGAGCAACTTTCCAGCACAATAATATTACAATGCCATCCACTTAAAGTGGGAATTTTTTTTTTACAACAAGGAAACCCCAAGGGGACTGCAAAAATTTCCTTCATCCTTAGCTCTCGAACAACAACAAGAAGATTCACTAGATATCTTTTTATCACAACAAAAAAGGAGCAGAGGGAATGCTCTCCAACCGACCAAGAATTTCAATGAAGAGGAGAAGTCACCCTCATCATTAACCCCCGAGCCCAAACCACATTACAATAAGAATTGTAATTCAACTCATGGAAACAAACAGGCTTCCACAACATAAAAAAGATTCACAAATAGAAAATAGTCCAAAATATACTACAGTTTGGAACCACATGAAGAACAACAAACGATACTCAAGCTTCATCATGCACAAGCCAAAGGAGCAAGATCTATGGGGGAAGCTACTTAAACCTCCCAATGGGGAAATGGGTGTCCATTGTAAGATAAACGCACCAATATATACATATATCATTTCAAAAACCCTACATGCCCTTATGCCTCACCAGGTACCCCTTATACCTCACATTCTCTTATGCCTCCGCACACTCTTATGGCACCCCATAATGAGTAAATAAATGTAATATATTTCATTTACAAGATGGAACCCAATCCCAAACTCCCTCCACAATAACACTTATACCTCCCTGAAACTCTTATGCCTCCCCACAAGAGATCCTCATAGTCTTATCCTACACCATACCTAGGCAATCTACCTAAGCAATTAAAAACATACCAAGATATTCAAGCATTCACATATGCATAAATAAAAGAAGAACATTTTAAAGATTCAAGCTCCTACCTCTCCCTGGTAGAGTTTTCTCAAAAAGTTCAACAACAAGATTTTCTCAATCCAAATAGTCCAAAAGCTCAAGCAACCCACAAGCATTCAACAAAAATCTCTAACTCTCCTAAAAATTACAAGAGCTAAAAAACCAAAAGAAGTAACCAAAATGAAATCACTAAAATGAAGTAACCCCCAAAACAAGCCAAGGAATTCGAATAAATAGAAAAAGGGAGAGAGAGGGATGAGGTGGATCCATGTAGGATGCCACATCACACATCCTCAATTCCACCTCACAAGTCAACCTCAAAGTCCAATGCATAACTAAAAAGTTGGGTGAATAAATGACATTTTACTTACACACACAACGCAAGTCCACACCCCAAGGACAAAAATTAATTTCATGTAAGAAGGTGTAGTAAAAACTTAATGCTTTCCTTCTCAAAAATATATAATAATGCCTAACTTTGATCCCCCAACCTATAGGTAGGGTTGGCATAACAATTTAAGACGTGTGGTATAAGTTTAACTTGTCCCACAAGCTTCCAAAATCATCCCCTAAGAATAGATCCGAATTTCAAAAGGAAGGTGGAGTGTTTCACACTCAAATTTACTTACAAACTACTTGTAACTCACCAATAGTCCAAGACCTTGAGTTTATTTTTTTTTCCTTTATCACTTTTATTATAACAGAGATATAAACTAGAGTGGTGGATGAGTACTTTCTCTGAGTGGGACATGGGGTGGGCTTGGGTCCTTAATGTTTTCTAAGCGATCTACATTCTGAATTCCCTACTATATTCCTCTTGGTCCACATGGAGAATTTTGTCCCATTCCTCTAGTTTTCCCCATGGCCACTTATCAAAAGAATCCAATGAACTCAATATGAATAGAAATTTGGTTGATGATTAAAAACTACTCGTAACTCACCAATAGCCCAAGACCTTGATTTCAAAACTTTGGATGGTAAACATTTCTATTGTACCAAAGTAATGAATTGGAGTTGTGGACGAACACTTTATCTAAGTGAGACATGTGGGTGGGCATGGGTTCTTAATTTCCACTGATTGATCCACACTTAGAGTGCCCCACTATGTTCCGCTTGGGCCATATAGATAATTTTTACCCCTACCTCAAGGTGTCTGCATGGCCACTTATTGAAATCATCCATTGAACTCAATGATAATGGAATTTGGGTTGATGATTACAAGATACTTATAACTCACCAATAGCTCAAGACCTTGAATTCGAGTGTGATGATATAATTTTCTAAATTTTTATAGGAATCTAATTTTCTACCTGATATTTTAATCCCCCTACCTTTTTCCCACTCCCTTTTCCACCTTCTCGAAAAATTTCTCCCTTGCAGTAAATTACAAGATTTTGTCACAGTTTCAGTTGATTTTTACTGATGGATCCCTGACCTCTAGGCCACCAAAATATTTTAGTTTCATTCATGCCTAATAAATGGATATTCACTATTAAATAAGAGGGACTTAGAGTCCCAGACTGTTGGCTGATATCTACCAATTTTTGGAACTGAAAAATTTTCTTAATTTTTTTTTATGGCCTTCGTGTGGTAGACTTGGAATATTCTTCACCTAGAATTCAAACCAAAAAATCCTAAAAATTATATATTCAAAAACAAAACAAAAAAAAATTGAAATTTTTTTGATTGAAACCCATTGCTAAAGATCCACTATTGATTCATGTGAATGACCTTTCATATTCCATAGTGCCCTTTCATATTTTGGTTGCAATATTTATGGAAAGATGGCTAAAAATAGATATCCAAGGCTTATAAAATTTGGGAGAACAAATCATAGATAATACCTAATACATATCTCAAGATTCATATCCATATGATTCATCAATGGATTCACCTATTAATCCTATAAAAAATCCATTCAATACTCCTACAAATCCTGTTATTTCTCCTACCTTTCGTCGACCATTGAACATCAAATTCCTGAGTGAAGGAGAAGAAGTATTGGGAGAAGAATTTATTGAAGTACAATTTGAACAAGAGAAAATAATGGCAGATGAAGAAATATAATTTCCCAAACCCATTATTCCATGGGGAAGGAATATGCGTCCACTTAGCCTCTCTTATCCTATTCATGAACTACCATGAGGGTTGAGAAAAATCTTTCCAAAATTTAGAGGAGATGGTTCACAACTCCCATAAGAACATGTGGAAGTATTCATCAATTCTTGTGGTGTACTAGGAGTGGACCATGAGGATTTTTCAGTCATATTATTTATCAAATCCTTCTAAAAAATGTCGCATAATGTTTCTACCTCTTACCAACTCAATTTATCACCTACTAGAATGATATCAAAACCAGTTTTTAAGAAAGATTCAAATATACCAAAGACTTCTAAAACATCCTAGTACAGTTCCTTAAAATGAGGAAGGAATTGAATGAGACTATGAGGGACTTCATCGATCATTATAGCAAGTTTCTTAAAAGGATTCCTTCTAAATTAATGCCCTCTAATGAATATTATTCATGAATGCTCAATTACCAGAGGTAGGATTCATCCTTTGAAGATATTTGCTGAGGAATCTTAAGATGACCTCATCCTATCTAGAAAAATTAAAATTCCTTTGAGGAAGGATAAGGCACAACACCCAAAAAGATGAGAGAATAGATCCATTACTGAAGAAATTAGGAAATTAAGTGACACTATTAAAGAGGAAAATTTGCCAATGAGAATCCCTTCAAATTACTAATAGAATATAGATTGCAGGAGTACCCTGAAGGATTTCCTTGGAGGCTCAAATTTTCAATGAAAACTATAGAATTCAAGAAGATGAAGAAGGATTTGAATAAGAAAATGAAGGAAATTATTTCCTAGAGGTTGAAAAAGTAGAGAATGATGCAAAAATTAGATTCTGTGAGTCTTTTAGAGGTGACGAAGATGATGAAAAATATGTACACAATTTATCATGTGTAGTGTTCACTTGCTTTTAGTCTCAAATGGGAGCTTCTTTCTCAACTATTAATATGAAGAAGAAGGTTTAATATACTCATGTGGTGAATCTAACAAATAAAATACTTAGTCTGAATCAGAGAAACCTTACTCCATGCCAAATAAGAAGGTATTGGATATTGAAAGTAAGTATCACAATGCTACCACTAATTCCAATTCTACACCTAAAGCTAATACTTCCCAAAGATAGTGCTCAAAATTCTACTACTTCTCAACCAGAGTCAACCAATCCTTCCAAACCCCATACCTTATCCACTAAAAATTCTCAATATCCTGAGGTAGAACTGCCTCCACAATGTAAGACATCCATTTTCCCTAGGATATTAAGTTCACTTGCCTCTTCTTAATTTTATTTTATTGATCATATAAAAAAAAACAAAAATTCATATTTCGAAAGCTGAATATTTGGAAATACACCTGAAGCAATTTGAGAGACCTGTTAATTTTATCAAAGGTGATAACTCAAATCTCAAAACCACAAGTTTTAATCCTAAGGGTCTAATTCAAACACCACCTACACCTCTTTCGCAAAACATGCTTTCCATGATTGCATCAAAGACTAATAATATTTATCTTTTGTATGTATCCCTTCTTATTGAAATATATTTGTTGAATAACTTCATAATAGATTCAAGTGCTTCTAACAATATAATGCCTATAAAGTTGGGAAACGATCTTGGAATCACCTTTAAATGGGATAGTGGAATCAAAGGAGTTCCCACTTGTGTGAGAGATTAATGATGTACATGTGGCTCTCTCCTAATTCCCAAAAAAGAAGGTTTCAATGACTATCTTAGTGGCAGACATTCAAGATTCATTTAGAATTTTTTTAAGAATAACCTTCTGCCGAGACTTGGGAGTATATATATATATATATATATGTATGTATATGAATCTGTATTTTTCAACATTTTCGGTTAAGGTAGATATGGAGAAGTTACTTACTATGAAAAATATTAAATATATGATGTAAAATTTGGGAAATCCTAGAGCTAACATATTGTATGAAGATAGCCGGAGGATGAATAATTTCATAAAAATTGAGGATGAGAATGATATTATCACCTTTATAGGATGAAACATCTTATTCTGAGGGGATATTGATATTTAAGAAGTGTTGAGAAATATTTAGTTGCAAAGGGTAGCCCCAAGTTGTTGGATGATGTGATCCAAGAAGAAGAGGAGATGGTTCTTGATGAAATTTAAGAAAATATATTAGTTGAGATATTTCCTCATGATAAAAAGGTTTTATC
This sequence comes from Taxus chinensis, assembly GCA_019776745.2. Taxonomy (NCBI): domain Eukaryota; kingdom Viridiplantae; phylum Streptophyta; class Pinopsida; order Cupressales; family Taxaceae; genus Taxus; species Taxus chinensis. The sequence continues at coordinate 238,449,757 of CM034147.1, forward strand.
ACTCCCATCCGAAGATAAATAATTTCCTAAACATGCCATCCATGAAGAAGACAAGCCAGCTTGTGACGATACTTTGAAAGGATTGAAATAATCCTCTCTTTAAGAAATGTTGTAACACCCAAAAATTTGACACACAAATACAATAGTAAAAAGACCAAAATAATTTTGTTTTTGGACTTACATTTTTGTATACATGACAACACATGAGATTGCTTAGGATAACGTATAACAAATGAGGATTTTTCACAAACATTAACCCACATTGATAACATAAAGATACATGATGCACATCAAGTCCACTTTTTCCCAAATGATAAGGTACAACATAACGATTCAACTATAGTACAGACACCCATATATGCACCATCCATAACACAAAATTTTTCTGTTTTACATATTTACTACAGTTAGATTTCATTATTCTCTAAAAAATTAGTATTAGAATTTCATAAATTAAAGTCAAAAATGTACTCTTCATTCTTGCTATTACATAAGAAGTATCACTCCAATTTATATAGGAGAGTTTGTTCCAATATTTAAATAGAGATAATATCCATAAATATATCCACACAAAACTCCTAAAACAACTCCATGTTATTTTACATGGTAATTTGTTTTCTCACAAAACTAATATTGTTAATGAAGTGTTTACCCAATAACTCATAACAATATTTACTCACCCACAAATAATTACATTTACCATAATGTAATTAACTATTACAACTCATATTCTAATATCCTAGATAATATAATCACTCACATAATATTATATATTCACACTACAATATGAATATTCCTAAGATTCACTTGATTAGTGTGAATATTGCACAACAACACCTGAAGACATGAGTATGAAAGAGTTCCGCAGGTACTATTGGATCTTGTTGCACATGATCACCTTTCCCCGTCAATCTATTCACTAGATTATTCTATTCCAATGAATTACGGAAGTAAGAGGACAATGCAATAGTGAGAGGATCATACATAGAAGCTTCCCTCCTATAACTAGAGTCTTAAAGTATTTATTCTTCCATATTATATAGAAATCTAATGAACAATAGTTAGAATCACATAGAAACACATCATTGAAAAATGAACCACTCCTGCTAAATATACATTACCACCAAATAAATTTATGGCCCCATCATTAGTGACTAATGAGAGGTACTAAAATTCCTCCTTCCTCTGATTCCTACTTTGTCCTAAAATTGAAGTATTAACCATAAGAATTCACCATCACTAGGAAAAGAAATTTCTTTATCATTAGAGTATTCATCCGAAATAGTTTCTTCTTTAACAAAAAAATAATTTTTGATCTATTTTTTCATCAAATAAATCATTTTCCCTCTTTTTATAGTTGAAGGCTACATGCCGTGAGTCATTATAGTAATAGCATTTCATTTTACCTTTAGAAGGAAATGGTTTTGATTTAGTAAAGAGCGAAACATACTTATATGATCTTCCATTTTTATTTCTCTTCCATTTATCAACCCGTAATAACATTTCTTAAGTTTGGTCTTTTGTTTTTTTAGCTTCAAGACAATATAATATGTTAAGATACTCCCAATTTTTGTTTGTAGAGTTTGTGAAATCCACTTGATCCAAATAGGTTTGTGATAAACCTAGACCAATGGTACCCAAAGCTATCTAATCTTTTGCATTCCATTTATCAGATCATTCACAGTCATTGGTGGAATTTAATTATATTTAACTACATCCAATAATTCTTTTTCTATTAAATGCAATTGCATCTCTAGTCACCATGTAGGGAAATATTACCCTTAAAACTTTTCAATCACATTTAATTTCTCCCTTATTTTGTACAATGCTAATCAAAAACACAAAATTGAATCAAGCACTTTAAAACTTTATATATAATACATTTGAACCTCCAAGAATGCCGAAACTATGTATTAAAAATTAAACATTATTGGAAATTGGAGAAAAAAATTAGTACAAGAATTGATGTGGTGAATTTTATTTCTACATAGTGAAATATGTATTTCTTCAAAACTACGAACTGGGTTCTAGTGAAATTTCTACATGTGTAATTTCCATTAACACCTAACATGGGAGTACACCATACTAAAAGGATAAACTAGAGAAAAAAATGATTCTTACCCCATAAAATATGCACAACTAGAAACACTCCTTCCAAGATATCACCCCTATTTGTGAAGAGAAAGCATATTTAAACTCACAGGTTTCATACGTAGGTATCACATGATGAAGGTTCCACTCATTGTGAAAACCATCATTTCATAAGTACATAACATGTTTAGTTTTAATTACATGGGATGAATCATGCATTTTAATTTACATTAGGTTATACACTTCGTTAGAGCCAAGTCTATACGTTTATACTAGATACAATATTTGTAAAGCAAAACATAAGGGAAAAACCCTATTGAAATTTTTTGCAGTTGTGTAAGAATGGGCAACACGAAACTTTGTTACAATGAATAGAATAGGTGAAGTATACCTAAGCTAGGGGAGATCACATCAGATTATGTCATTATTGCTAATTTATTTAAAAGATTACATGAAATCTACAACTATGTGTGCTATTACAAAATGTAACAGATCACATAGTCTATAATTTCATGACCATCCTAAGAAAAATAACACAAGCCCTGAAGGACAGTTGTGTTGTCTTGATGAGAATATTCAATTACAGAGTAGGTGAAGTGTAAAGTTTTGGAACAGCAAACATAATTACAGATCTAAGAAAATTAGAGTTCATTACTGAATGTTACAATTTCTACTCAATGTTCTTTCCTTTATGATTAAGATATTCAATTATGTTATTGAGATTTTTAGTTCATCATACATCCATACAGAAAGTAGAAATGTAGAAAGAGATATACAACTCATTTACAGAATTCAATGTTTTATTCACAAAGAGAGTCAAATGTTTCCCATACAATCCACGGGATGTAACTGAAAAGTAAAGTAAAACTACTGAAAACAAAGATACACATGCATAAAGGAGAAAGCAAAGGAGTATGAGGGTGAACCCATCACGGCCTTTTATATTATTCTTTGTGCAGAGCATCTCGGTGCCAGCTCCTTCATCCTAAAGTCACAGTACCTAAAAATAAAAACAAATAAACCATCAGTTATGAGATCAGGGATCAAACCATATTCCTACACTATCGTACTTCGTGCATATGAATCTTCTCCTAAGTAAGAGATGTATTCTACTTAAAGCGAAAACTGCATGCATGGTTTAATCACTCAAAGAAGGAATTGAAAAGAAAGAAGAAAACATGGACATAAGAGAGGCCAAAAAGCCTAAATATTTCCTAAGTGTGCAAGGTACAGATTGTAGCCAAAGAGAGAAATAAATAAGTCATAAGTACAAGCTAGGAAGAAACAAAGGTACAACTCAAAGTTTAGCAAACATTTTTGCAAATGGAAGAGGTTAGAGCTTAGAAGAGAGAATGGAAGATAGAAGTACACTTTTCAATTTGCAAAGAAGAATTAGAATAATATTTCAACAAGCTGAGGCTAAAAGGAAGAGGAATACAGTTGAAATAGGATGAGAGAAAAATTTGTAAAAAATTTGACAGGGCTTCGCCATGTAAAATCAACATTTAAGATTTTTCAATATACATATCAAAGCTGTAATGAAAGGAAAAGAAATATATACTTGCAAAAAAAAATTCTTTATAGCTTAAACAATTGAAGTGAATTGAAATTTCAAGATAATCTCACAAATTTCTGCTTTTCTATGTTGCAGTTTTAAGAATAAAGCAATATATAATTGTAGAAAAGAATTCTTTATAGCTTAAACAACTGAAGTGAAATGAAATTCCAAGATAATCTCGCAAATTTCATTTTTTCTAAGTTATAGTTTCTAGAATAAAGAAGATATGAGAGCACAAAATTACTACAATATTAATGAAATACATTCATTCAAGTAAGGTTGTACTCATCTACAACATAAGTAGAAGCCATTATAGGTGAACAAAATCTATCTCATGATGACAGTTAGAAGTAAGCTACAAAAGACACAATGTGCATGAAATATCATCATATAGTAGCTATACAAGAAAAGACCAAATTAAGCTACAGGTATACATGACCTCAACTTCTCACATTAGAGGGAATTCTTGCAAGCAAGGAACATGTCTAGTTTGAAAATGTTTTGAAAGAGAGATATTTCTAGAAAAAATTTATCAGGGCTTCACCCTATAAAATCAACATTTACAACTTTTTCAGTACCCATGTCAAACTGAAATTAAAGAAATGTAGTGAAAGTAATAGCATAAAGTATCAGAATCAAGGCATGTGCCAAATATTGATATCACAACAGATCAAGAATTGCTAAACATTACTACAGATATCAAAGAGTATAAGTGAAACTTGCATATTACAAAGGGCCCATCGCAGAATTTGAAATAAAGGAATACAAAGATTACAGGTTCAGACTGTATTTAGGAGATCATTAAAAATAATTTTTTATTTTGCAAACAGGTAAATAGTACCTCTTGGACCTAAGAACAAGATAACACTTTATTTTTCTTCAAAATGACTATATATTGTAGTCCCAAGATGATGACAAAGTTAGCTTCTGAGCTTGAAGGATTCAAAAGGTACAGTCAATGAGATAAGTAAAAGAAACTATCAATTTAAATCCACTATTCCAGTTCCAAATAACAAGTAAAGGGAAACTTCATTGTTACAACAAATTCGGAGCTACAAAATTTATAAAACCTAGATCTAAATTATGAATGTCTATTCATAATAGGGATATCATTTATGGATAAGAGTAAAAGGGATGAGTATAACTCAAGACTGTAATCAAATAATTTACTCTCAGCCAAAGAACATAATTTCTTTACTGAAGGAAGTCTTGGAAGAGCATTTTATGTTAACATAACTGGAAAAGCTATGAAAAATGGAAGATACAGGTGTTCAAAATATCCTCCAAGTAATGTATCAAATAATAACATGGTACAAAGCTCTAATTCATCACAACGTTGGCTACTTCAAGTAAAAGCTCAGAAAGGAGGAAAGGATGAGCTTCAAGAAGAAAATGGTGGCCATCGTGGACTATAGGACAACAATGGCAAACAGGTTTTAAAATAAATCCATACCAAAACTCCTGCAATCACATAATGGTGATAAACCCACATTGCCATGGAAGGATAATCAAAGAAATCACAGAGAAAATGTAGGCCGGCAAGGACATACAGATAGAATCTCAAAGAAAAATCTAGATCTAGAGATAGTTAAGAAAAATACCAAATACTCAGAGCATAAACTATCTAGCAAACTCTCTAAAGATGGTTCAAGGAAAGCTAATAGTAATAACCAAAGTAAATCATGGTGACACAAGTTCATCAACATCAAGTAAAAAAGAGTATTTATACTACTTAGCCATTCATAAAATGGGTCAATCAAGAATTACCTCTAAACTATAGCCAAAAGAAGTTTGAACAGTAATGGCTAAACCATTGAAAATAAAGGAGTCACATTTTGACCAGAGCCAGAAAGAAGAACAGTCGAGAACCAAAATCATACAAGTATGCATTCGAAGTTGTAGAGGGCCGAGCTCCAAGAGCACATGAATGGTAGCCTCAGTGAAGAACACAGAGGGTCTTTTCCACAAAGGTAGGGCTTGAAAAGAAGTAACCAAGATTCAAAAATGACTGCACAAAGTTAATAAGGCCAAAAGAAATCAAAATCGAGCTTTGAAAGCCCCAACAATGGCGGATCTCAAAAAAAATAACAGATATAAACACTAAAATGTAGAGGAAAGAAAATTCATAATCCCAGTATGAGGGAAAAGCCAAACTAATAGAGATTAAAAGGGAAAGAAATGGCATCCACAAACCTCACTGATTTCCAAAACCTACCACACTTCAAACACATGTTGCACAACCAAGCTTGAAATGAAAAACCTGAGCCCATAAAGCTGAATGAACATGGTGGCTAATAAAATACAGAGACCTCCTGTACACGGAAAGCCGAGATTCATAGTTTGAAAATGACAAGGAGATCTAACACTTACGCTCACAAAGTTTCAGAAGCACAGATGATCTCACAAAGATATCAATAACAAAGCATAGAAGGTCAAAAGAATCAGAAAATATGAGCTTCGAAGCCTTGTTAATGGCGGTCTACAAAACATTTTCCAGGGCTTCACCCTCAAAACAAGAATGTGAAATGATCAAATGAGGGACTTCGAGTTGTTTTAACTCACCCACTTAAGCTCAACCTAACCTAACCCTAACTGAGGGTCAAGAATCGACAGCTGAAGTTCTTCAAGTGCACAGATCAGAGGCTAGAGATCAAGCTCCACATCCAAAGAAAACCACTTGGGTAATACGCTACCAAACACAATTAATTCCAGGTCTGAAACCCTAACCGTGAGTTCGGGATCAATGACATTGAGCACAAAGGTATAGAGATCAAGGGCTCAAGATGACTCACCAAAATCAAAGCTAACTCAACACAAGTCATATTACCACTGACCAAGTTTACTAAGGGTTGACTCACCGTGAGAAGGGGATAGCCCACATGTCCTCCAAATAATAATCATGTCTGATCAACATCATATTGCTAATGATCAGCAAAAGGCGGATCTCTAAAGTACATACCATGCAATATATCAAATAAACCAAATGTCGACCACATTTTACCCAATGATCACCTAAAAGGTGAACTCCAAGTTATATGCTACCAACTATGCAAAAAGACCGACAAATATATACATGTGTATAATTAATCAAAACGTGGTGGATATAGTGGCATGTGCCATATCAAATTTTCAAACCCTTGAGTATTATGCTAAGTCCACATAGTGGCCAAACCATGGTTGAGTGTAGAGGTGGTCCCCACTTCAAGGAGGTTGGGTTAAAATTTAACTTTCATCCATGTGATCACTAGCAAACAAAATGAGTGTTAGCATCAAAGGAAAGGGTGGTCCTAGCTAGATTAATATGTGGATGAATATTATTACAAATATTTGGAATATTTTTCTCACATACAGGGAGTTATATTTTTCCATGCCTTCACAATAGGATAGAATAGAGAAAAATATGAATTTGCATGCTCAAAGGAAGAAGGCTTGCCTAGTAAACAATTTTATTATTAGCAAATTATTCACCCTTCTCTTTCTTAAAAATAGATCAGTCAATTTCAGTTGACTGAGATGTAATCAAAGGCTATTAATGCATCTTGTACTAGTTTGTATTATTTTATCCTTTTATTTATTATTAAATAAAGGATAAAATTAGGATGTATGGGCGAGTACAAGCCTTAGGCTATTTTTAGGAAGGGGGTGAAATTTTCTATATATTACATGCCTTGACAAAGCACAAGGGGGAATTACTAGATGAATTTTGATATATGAATACTGAATCAAATTTTGCTAGTTTTGCCATCTGAGTGTGAAGTGTTTTCTTCCTTTCCAAGTTACTTTACAGTCTTGTGTATGTTATATTAATCTTGTGAATGCAAATTACTTGATCAACCACCTTACCTTGCTGCAAGTTTCAGTCCTTTCTACTTAAATTTAATTTGCATGTTAACTTATTAGTATTGTTATGATTATCCCTCTGTACAATCAAGTGTTTTGCCCTTAGATACTCTATAGAAAACTATTGGTTCGTGCATCAAGAATCCTTCATAGATCAGTTGTGCATAAACTCAGTCAAAGCCCTCATACAAATTTCATGCTTCACCTTAGTTCTAATCATTTTACAATCATATTTTACCCTGAAACTCCTAGAAAGCATTTTAGTATACTCCAACAAGGAACTGGCCTTGATACCAGAGACTCACCTCAAAATAGGTATACCCACAGACCTGAGGTGTTTCCGTTGTATCTACGAAAGAGAGAGATCATTTGTGCAAGCTTAGAAAACCTGTAGCCATCTCTCTATAGGGTGAACTTTTGAGATATAATAGCTTTTGGCATACCATGTGGGACAACAACTCAGATATGCATGTGATTTTTTAGATCTTCAGTAGATTTACAACAAATTAAAAGTCACTTTCGAGAGCACACTGCAGCTAATTTATTCTAAAGATCCTATGCTCTTTTGGCGACTCCGTAAAGCTGATCTCACACCAATATTGTAGCATGTTCCATGCCTAAAGTGGCTACAAGATCATCAGTAAGAGGGATTCGTTCTGATTTTTTTTCTTTACCTTTGAATTCTGCTAGAAGGAGAAGAGTTGGTAATACTTTGCCTTACAATAGACCTAGTTTTGGTAACCCTCCTCCTAATATTACTTCACCACGTATAAATTTTTCTATCAATATCCTATTTTTTCCAATGGCCCAACAACCACACAGGAATTTTGTGCCATTTACTAATGGAAGCCCATTAGTAATTCCAGTTTATCATGATATTCCCAATGCTACCATGAAATTTTTTCCATCATTTATAGGTGAAAATCAGGTTAAACTAGATGAACATATCAAAGATATTGCAGCCCTATATGCAGTCCATAATATCACTCATGAAGATGTAGCCCTAAGACTTTTAGCTACATCTTTTAAAGGGAAATCCTTGCAATGGTACAGAAACATAGAATTTGGAAGCATAGGAACTTGGGATATTTTAGGTGAAATTTTTTTCAAACAGTTCCAAGACAACTTAGATCCTTTGTCTCTCATTAAACAATTATCTACTATTAAAAGAGATACCAATGAATTCATGTCTAGTTTCAATATTTGTTTTACCAGAACTTGGGAGAGAATCCCAGCAAGTGTAAAGCCTCAAGCTGATCATACTTTCCTTTATTATCTTAGAGAATTATATAGTGATATCTCAACTATGATTCAGTCAATGGGTGGAGAGACACTCCCAGCAGCTTATGATATTGCTATCCAAGCTGAAAATAGTCTTATTCAAGCTGTAAAGTTAGCACCAAGGCCATCAATGTCATTTACAGTAGATTTAGTACCTATTCCTCAGCCTATTACAATCATAGAGCCCACTATTGTAGCTCCATCAGACAATGTATTCAAATATTTGTAGACCATGGGGAATAAGCTGGCTTTAATTAAGAACAAAATTACATTATCGAGAAGACCCTACCAAGATCCTTATCAGCCCTACCAACAAAATCAATAAAATAGGTATCCCTATCGACAGAATTAGAATTATAGGCAGCCTTATCAGCAAAGACAGTTTGACCCAAAGGCTCCTAGTTATTCTAACACTTTAGTTCCAGTTAATATGGCTACAGAGGAGTAGTGTCAACCTTGTAATCAACCTCATTCAGCTTTAACTTACCCAAATGTTTTTCTAAATCTAAATCTTGTTGCACAACCTCAATCTAAAACATTGTTTATGCCTCAAATGGAGGGTGGGCAGGAAGAAAATCATGTTCAGAAAGCACCTGAACAGAATTTAGCCAACTTTAATGAAGAGGATTTCATTTCAGTCACTACTAGGGCTCAAGGGAGGGCTACTAAAAATCAAAAGCAACAAAATAGGCCTATCTTGCCTACCATCACTGACAAGGTAGCAACTCCAAAGTTCACTAACAACCTTATTGTTCCTCAAAAAATATCAAGTGTTCCAGTTGATAAAGGCCATCAAAAATAGCTACGACCTGATCCAAGAAGACTGTTTATACTGCAGATATCCAAGGTAGCTGAAGCAGAATCAGTTTTCACTAAAGCCTACTCCAAGACAGTTGTTTCTTTTAACATTGTTGATGTAATGAAAAAACATAATGTTAACATCTCAATGTGGGATGCTCTAAGTATTCCTGGACAACAATATTTACTTTCTCATGAACTTGCTAAGCTACATATTTCTTCAAATATAGCAGAGAAAGAAAATCAAAAGACAGACTTGGTCCTTGGAACGTCTAAACAAGAACATACTAAGGAAGTTAAGTGGATGGTACAGAAATTTTAGAATGCTCATGAAATCAAGAAACCACCACCATTTTATTTATCACTGATTATTGGAGAACATTTAGTTCATAATTGCATGGTGGACAGTGGTGCAAGTAGCACAGTTATGCAAAAAGTGATTGCAGAAAAATTAGGCTTACAGTATGATAGTACAGAAAGGAGTGTTTTACATCTTGATGGAACTGCAACTAACACGGTTGGTATAATAAAAAATTTGGAGGTAACATTACTTGCTTTCCCAAATGTTTCTATTCTGCAAGATGTTACTCTTGTGGACTTGCCTCCATACTTTGCTTTATGCTTATCTAGAGATTTCACAGCAAAAATAGGAGGTTATCTCTCTTCAGATTGGTCCTTCTTATTTTTCACCTTACGTTATGGAACTAAGGTTACTATTAATTCAGATCCATTGGCTGGATTTCCAATTGAGCCTCACTCTTCAAATGTAATGGCTAATAATTTAGCCTTGGGTCAATATGATTTTGATGAGGTAGCTCATGTTTCAGCATTGGATGGTTTATCTAACCTATTTATGGATGAAAATACAGTTAAATAACATGCTCATGATCCTTTTAAGGAGGTTGAAGAACATATTTTTGGTGTGTATTGTATGCATAAAGAGAATAAACCACTTCCATCGCTGTCCAAAATAGATAATTTAGTAGAAGGGATATGAAAACTTCATTTTGATGGAGCTAAGAACAAAAAAGGACAGGGAGAAGGTTTGATGCTCACATCCCTCAACACACGAAAGGTATTTCTAAGATTTGAGTCTCCAATTTACATGCACTTGTAATGTAGCTGAATACGAAGCAGTAATTCATGGATTACTTTGGGCCAGAAAGAGAGGTATCAACACATTACAAATATTTGGTGATTCTAAGTTGGTTATCAATCAAGTAAAAAACTTCAATGTTTGTAAGAATCCACTAATGAAGTCTTACAGACATAGAGTTTCGGAATTAATGGAAGATTTCAACACCATTAATATTCAATCTATTCCTAGAGCTTAAAATAAGTATGCGGATAGAATTGCAGTAGTTTGCTACGCCCTTAATCATATATCTTATATTGGATGTATATAGCTGACTTGTGGCTATCATAACTTCTTATCATTATGTATCTCTTTCATATATGTTATATTTTCATTAGTGGGACAGCCTTGGTGTTGGCCATAACATAGGAGTAGTATATATAGAGGTTAGTATGTAGTAGTTTATCATCATTGGGGCATTTGAGTATTATTGTATGGTTTGGAGGTTGCCCCCTCGAAGCAGTGAAAATATTATAATTTCATATTGAGATCATTATTCTAGAATATTGTGTTATTTGGTGTTATATTTCTGCTCATGATCTAAATTTTACAAGTAATTTCATTACAAGTGGTATCAGAGCTTGAACTCGGCCAATACTATATCAGACCCTAATTTTGAAGGTTCATCCATATCTCAACATCGGTAGCATTATTTTCTTAAAAAAAAATTGTGGTGTGGCAAAATCATTCAAGTAAGCTTCCCTAAAATTTTTAATAAATTTTGACTTGTTGGCAAAAGTTATAGCGATTTTATGTATTTTTATAATTCGGCTACATAGGGTGAAATTTTTGGAATGTTTCAAAGTTATTTACATTTTCAGAAATAAGATTAAAAATTAGTTTGAGTTTGTTCTTTGAGTTTTATAAAATTTTGCCGAATTCTTATTGAAATCTGAAACCCTAAATTTCGATCTTGATCTTTAAATCTTACCATTTTTGGGCATCATGGTTGGGCCTTCAAAAAGAGGCAAAAAGAATCCCATCACTCTAGGTAAAACCCCTGATAAGGATGACATAATATTTGAGGAGTTAGAGTCAGAAGGGGTATCTACAAAGTCCTCAGGGATAGGGTTTACTTCAACTGACCATAAGGTCATCTATCTTGATTTAGAGTTGCGAAACCTCAAAGGTAGAGTGACCAGAAAAGAAGATGTAGAAAAGATTGGACAACGATTGGAGGATTTCATTGAACAATTTAGCTACAATATCATGGGTCATCATATCATTCCTAATAAGCCACAACTCAATCATACTCATATTAACCATGGTGGATCTTTAGGTCAAAGTAATAAACAAACTAGCCATGGCGGATCTGCAAACATGACCAATGCAAATACAAACACTCTACAAACCCGTAACATGCTTCCAAAATTGGAAATCTGTAAGTTTGATGGAAATAATCCACTCAATTGGATTAACCAGATGGAGAATTTCTTCGATCTTCATTAGATTCCATTAGGAAAAAAGGTTACCATGGAATCGGTGTATCTTGAACCTGACCAATTCATTTGGTATCGATGGTTATGTGCTTAAAGGAAAATGAGTGGCCTCAATATTACATGGATAGTATTCACCGAAGAGTTGCAATTGCACTATAGTTATAGTGTGTCAGAGAATTATTTCAGCCAATTAGCAAAGCTTAGACAAATAGGAACAGTCAAAGATTACATCCATCAATTCCAAAACCTTTCCTTATGGGTGGAAAATATTCCTGAAGATAATTTGAATGACTTATTTCTTGAGGGTATTAAAGAAAAAATTGAGACTGTGGTGTGTATGTTTAATCCTCATAAGGTTTTAGAATCTATGATCATGGCATGTAGGACAGAGGAAAAAAAAATTTCAAGTCAGAAACAAACTATCAGTAATATCAAAGATCATAGCACCCTTCCACCATCATTCCCTCGGCCAGTGAGACTGACACCTCAACAAATTGAAGAAAAGAGAGCCAAATGGTTATGTTTTAATTGTGACAGCAAATTTGGACCAGGACATAAGTGTGCAGAAAAGAAGTTGTTCTACATTGAGGGACCTACTGAAGAAGAAGAAAATGAAGAAGATGAAGAGGTACAGCTAGAGGAGGAATTAGGAGATCCCCAACCAACAACATCATGCTATGCACTTTCTAGTATTAGCACCCCCAAACTCTCAAATTAGTCAGATTCTTAAAAAAATAGAGGCTAACAATGTTGATTGATTCAGGAAGTACTCACAATTTCATCAATCATAAGTTAGTGGTATGCTTGAACTGCTATTTTTATCTAGCTCCAGAATGTCAAGTCATGATCGCTGATGGGAAAACTATTAGTTGTTCAGGAAAATGCCATAACATTAATCTTGTCATGGGAGATTACTTGCTAACTAGCAATATGTATGCCATTGCCATGGGAGGAGAAGACATTGTGTTAGGAGTTCAGTGGCTTACCACCTTAGGAACCATTGAAATGAATTTCTGAGAGTTGTTCATGCAATTTCAGTCAGATGGGAGGAATTTTAAAGTAAAACGACTAAGAGCAAAGTCCCCACAAATCATAAGTTCTCATCAGATTCAAAAATTGCTTAGAAAGGGCATGGAAGGGTTTGTAGCACAACTATTTTCATTGGAAGCACATCATTCCAATACATTTATACCCACAAATATGCAAGTAGTCATAGATGAGAACTCAATGGTTTTTGGAGAAATGCCCAAGGGTTTGCCTCTGAAAAGAGACCATGACAATGCCATCCAGCTAGTACCAATGAGTCAACCACCCAACATCAGACCTTATAGGTACCCCTATATGAAAAAGAGTGATATTGAGAAGATAGTTCAAGAGATGTTAGAAGCAGGACTTATTCGTCATAGTCAAAGTGCTAACTCTTCTCCTGTGGTGATGGTATGGAAAAAAAATGACAATTGGTGCATGTGTCCAAATTACAGGGAACTCAATAAGTACATAGTTAAAGATAAGTTTCCTATTCCTGTAATTGATGATTTGCTAGATGAGTTACATGGTGTTGTTTACTTTACAAAAATTGATCTTTGTTCTGGATTTCATTAGATTAGAATAAAGGATGAAGATATTCATAAAACAGCCTTCAGGACACATGAAGGACACTATGAGTTCTTGGTAATTCCTTTTGGACTAACAAATGCACCCTCTACATTTCAAAGTTTGATGAATTCCATCTTTAAGACATTTCTTCGAAAAAAAAATTTAGTCTTCTTTGATTATATATTAATCTATATTAAAACATGGGAGGAACACCTGCATCATGTAAATAAGGTGTTGGAAACTCTTGAAGAACATCAAATTTATGCAAAGCCTTCTAAGTGTTCTTTTGGTGTCAAGGAGGTTGAATATCTGGGTCATATTGTCTCTTATAAAGGTGTTAAAGTGGATCCTAAAAAGAAAAAAACCATGCTTGAATGGAAGGTTCCCAAAACCGTAAAAAATATCTGAAGATTTTTGGGTCTTACAGGTTATTATGGTAGATTTGTAAGGAATTATGGTACCATCACAACACCACTCAAAACTTTATTGAAGAAGGAATCTTTCCATTGGAATGAGCAAGCTACTATGGCCTTTGAGAAGTTGAAGGAGGCCATGTGCACCACTCCAGTTCTAGCCACCCCAGATTTTTAAAAAACATTCATTGTTGAATGTGATGCTTCAAGGTATGGTATGGGGGTAGTACTCATACAAGAAGGGTGACCCATTACCTTCGAGAGCCACCAATTTAAAGGTAAGAATATCTCTAAACCAGTTTATGAGAAAGAAATGTTAGCAATACTTCATGTAGTGAAACAATGGAGACCATAGCTAATGGGATGACATTTCAAAGTAAAGATAGATCATGATAGTTTGAAATACTTCTTAGAGCAACGTTTATCATTAGAAGAACAATAGTAATGGGTCTAAAAAATGTTGGGGTATGATTTTGGGATAATATACAAGAAAGGGAAAGAGAATGTAGTTGTTGATGCTTTATCTTAGAAGGATGAATCTACCCAGGCATTGTTGTGTGTCATATCTATATTACAGGAGGATTGGATAGAGGATGCAAGGTCTAAATGGAAAAATGACCCAGGTACACAAAATCTCATTCAAAATCTCCAACAAGATCTAAACATGTCAGAAAAAATTTTATGGAAAGGAGATGTTTTATGGTGTAAAGATAGATTATATCTATGTAAGAATTCAATCCTTAAAAATAGGGTTCTATCTAAGCTCCATGCTTCTCCAGTAGGGGGTAATTATGGCTTCTTAAAGACTTATCATCGAATCATGCATGATTTTTTATGGGAAGGGCTAAAAGGAGATGTCCAAAATTTTGTGGCAGAATGCATGGTTTGTCAGCAAAATAAGGGAAAAACAATTAAGTCCCTAGGTCTTTTACAACCTCTATCTATTCCTAGCCAGAGGTGGGAAGAGGTGTCTATGGATTTCAGCACAGGATTGCCTAAATAAGAAGGTAAAAATGTAATCATGTTAGTGGGGAATAGACTCACTAAATATGCCCATATTTGTGCTTTATCACATCCATTTGTTGCGAGTATAGTAGCAATGGCCTTCACGGATGCAATTCAGAAGGTACATGGGACACCAAAGGTTATAGTAAGTGATTGAGACCCTATCTTTACTAGTAATTTTTAGACTGACTTGTTGTCATGCTTGGGCACACAACTAGCTCATAGTTCCTTTTATCATCCCTAGTCTGATGGGCAAGCAAAGGTGGTAAACAAGTGCTTGGAGGGATATCTTCATTGTTTTATATTAGATAAGCAAGTGAGATGGGTCCAATGGTTACCACTAGCAGAATGGTGATATAACACCTCCTATCATACTTCATCTAAAATTTCTCCTTTCTTGGCATTATATGGGTACCATCCACCATCTATCACTTCATCTTTGAGAGTCCAGCCAAAGGTTTGAGTAGTTGAAGGACATATTAAACACCAACAAGAGGTGCTTTCTAGTCTCAGGGATAATTTGGCCATGTCCCAAAACCACATGAAGCAGTAGGCAGACCAACATCATAGTGAAAAACATTTTGAAGTTGATGATTGGGTGTTTGTGCGTTTACAACCATATAAGAAAATGTCCTTAAAACAACACAAAAAGGATAAAAATATTTCACCTAAGTATTATGGTCCTTATCAAGTGTTACAGAATATTGGAAATGTAGCATAAAAATGGGAACTTCCTCTAGCTACTTTAATTCATTCAGTCTTCCATGTATCTTACCTAAATAAGATAATTGGACAGACAATATCAACCCAGACAGTGTTACCTGAGCTTGATGAAGAGGGAAAAGTCATCCTGGAACCAGAATGCATCCTTCAGACATGCACTAAGAAGTTGAGGACAAGGGTCATCACTGAGTATTTGATCAAGTGGAAAAATATAGACAATGAAGATGCAACTTAGGAGGATGCAAATTTCCTGCAGCAGCATCTAGATCTTCTCAACATTGGGGAAAATGTTCCTTCGAAGGGGAGGGGCATCCTACGCCCTTAATCATATATCTTATATTACATGTATATAGCAAACTTGTGGCTATCATAACTTCTTATCATTATGTATCTCTTTTATATATGTTATATTTTCATCAGTGGGTCGGCCTTGGTGTTGGCCATAGCATAGGAATAGTATATATAGAGGTTAGTAGGTAGTAGTTTATCATCATTGGAGCATTTGAGTATTATTTTATGGTTTGGAGGTTTCCCCCTCGAAGTGGCGAATCTATTCTAATTGCATATTGAGATCATTATTCTAGAATATTGTGTTATTTGGTGTTATATTTCTGCTCATGATCTAAATTATACAAGTAATTTCATTACATAGTTGGTGCTAGTTTTGAAGTGTTGGAACAGATTGAAAACAACAAAATTCAGCCTCATATTAAGCTAATTGTCATGCCTTCTATACCTAATAATGATTTAAATTGGTAGGTTTTTGAAAATGATGATCAAATCTGCAGGTTCTTGCAATAAGAAGCTGCGTTCTCTATAGTTAATTAGGATAAGTTACAACATTTATATGGTGATCATATTGTTTAGTTAAAGACAAACAAATTACCTTGAGGTCTGGTTACATTGGAAGACATCTTTAGTACTGATGATCAGTTAAGAAAAGACAAAAATAAGATGTCAACATATACTGATAACTATGAAGAGATTTAAATTGATGAAGGGAAAAAGTTATTTCTTGGAAAGGTATGTTCCTCAACTGAAAAACCATCATTTATTAATCTTTGAAAAGAGTTTAAGGATTTTTTTCTTAGAAATAGCAAGACCTGAAAGGATTTGATCCCATTCTAGCACAACATACAATAGAGTTGCATCTAAATGCTAGGCCTGTAAGATAGATATAGAGTTTTGTAAATCCAAAAATAGAACCCCTGATGAAGAAAGAGTTATCCAAGTTGATCAAATCATGTATTATTTTTCTAGTTAAGCATTCAAGTTGGGTAGCTAATCTTGTTCCTGTTAGGAAGAAGAATGGTTAAATCAAACTATGTGTAGATTTCAAATATCATAATAAAGCTTCACTAAAAGATCATTATCCACTTCCGAATATGGATCAGATTTTGAGAAAAGTCTCAGGTTTAGACAAACTATCTCATCTGGATGGTTACAGTGGCTATAATCATATCTTTGTCTAAGAAGAAGATAGATACAAAATAACTTTTACCACTAAGTGGGGTACCTATGCTTACAAAATAATGCCTTTTGGTCTTTCAAATGCTGGTGCAACATTTCAACGTGCAATGGATATGGATTTTCGGAGCCAAGAAAGAGTTGATGAAGGTGGCAGATAAGGAACGACTCTATTAGTTCTGTTTACATGTTAAATAAATGCATCCTTGTTTATTTAGATGATGTGACTATATTTTCAAAAGACCTAGAAGAACATTTGATGTACTTAAAGCAAACCTTTCAGTTATGCAGGCAGTTTGGAATATCTCTGAATCCTCTGAAGTCTATCTTTTCAGTACATCAAGGTAAATTACTTGGTCATATTATTTTGAAGTAGGGTTTAGCAATTCATCCTTTTAAAATTTAAGCTATATCACAGCTATCACTACCTCATCATAAGAAGGCACTGTAAATTTTTCTGGGAAAAATCAACTTTGTTAGAAGATTTGTTCCAAATTTCGCAGCATTAGTTAAACCATTAACAATTATGTTAAAGAAAGAGAAAACTTTCTGTTGGACCAACGAAGGAAGGGAAGGTTTTGAAGCAATAAAATCAGCTATCTCTCAGGCTCCTACTCTTGCAAACCCAAATTTTGATAAATATTTTATAATGTATGCACTTGCAGGAGCTGAAACAATCTCGAATATCTTGACCCAGATTAATGATGAAAATAGTGAGCAACGAATTGCTTTCTCTGGACAGAGGTTGCATGATTATGAAACAAGGTACACATTTCTTGAAAAGCAAGTACTTTCAGTAGTCAGAGGACTAAATAATTTTAAGTAAATGCTTTCAAACAATAAAATTCATGTTCTTGTTTCTCATCCAAGTGTGAAAGCTTTCCCTTTAAATAAAGAATTGAATGAGAAAAGAGTAGGTTATGGAATATGATGTTGATATCTGGGTTGGTAAGATGGTTAGAGGTAAAGGTTTATGTGAACATATAATTGATGATATGGAAAAATAGTAAGCTGTAGAACCCAAAGATTCAGAACAACATGCTAAAGTTACGTATCAGCAATCAAATATCATGGTCCAACCAGGAAATCGACAACCTGAACTTGCCTAAGAGATCTAAGAATCAAGGTGGATGACTGATTTGGTTAACTACTTATAGCATGGCACTTATCTAGAAGGTATGGATAAGAATAAATGAAGATATTTCAGATTATAAGCTATTCCTTATCTATTCATTGATGGTGTATTGCTCAAAAGGGATATAAATGGGATCTTGCTACGATGTGTTGATTATGATAAAATTCAGAAAATATTATTAGAATTTCATGAAGGACCTGCAAGAGGTCACTTCTCAACATGTACTACAGCTTTAAAAATTATGAAAGCAGGTTACTATTGGCCTAGCATATTCAAAGACTATTTTGAATGGATTAGAAAGTGTAATAAATGTGCTTTCTTTGTTGGAAAAGAATGTATTTTTTCCTTTCCATTGCATCCTATTTCATCTAATCATCCTTTTATACAGTGGGGTCTTGATTTTATTGGAATGATAAAACCACCTTCATCACAAGGGCATAAGTGGATCTTAACCACTATTTATTATTTTACATAATGGACTGAAGCAATACCCTTGAAGGATGCTAACGAAGCTTCAATACTATTCTTTTATGAAGGCATAGTTTACAGATTTGGTGTTCCAGCAATGATCATATCAGATAATGCTTTAGCATTCCTTGGTGCAAAGGTAACAGATTAGGTTGTCAAACATGGAATATATCTGAGTTCTTCATCTAATTATTACCCACAAGGTAATGTCTTAGCTGAAAGTACTAAGAAGAATCTGTTAAGAATCATCAGAAGAAAACTCAAGGATAATAAAAGATCTTGGCATCTGATGTTGAATTCCACACTTTGGGCTAATAGAGTGACTCCTAAAATATCAGTTGGAAATTCACCATACAAGCTTTTGTATGGAATAGAAGTAAGAATGCCTATTTTAGTTGAGTTACCATCATTAGATTTTCTACATCAAATGGTGCTAGTCAAGAATGAACCATTACAGGTTCATTATGTAGAGTTAATGGAATTGCAAGAGCTGAGAGATCAAGTTCATTTAAATATGAAAAATAATCAGAAAAAAATTAAGAATAATTTTGACAAGAAATCCAAATTCAGAGTCTTCAATGAAGGGGATATTGTGTTAAAGTGGGATGTTGATCGTGCAAAGCCAGGAAGACACTCAAAGTTTTATAAACTCTGGAGTGGCCCTTACATGATTTCATCTTGTAAGGAACACAACACTTTTCAACTTTTAAAGCTAAATGGAGAGGAACTTCCCATTCCTAGGAATGGTATGTTTCTCAAACACTGTTATGGAAAATCTTACAGTGATTGTTAGAGTAGGATTTCCCTTCAATAAGTGCAGTTTTTGCACACTACATTGCTTTTCATTTCAATAAGTGCATTCATGCACACGATCTAATTTATCAAATCCTTTCCCAACTTTAGTTTGTTTTGGAAGGGTTGGACCTTTCGAAAAGGTAGATTTTTGTTATACGCTTTAAAAATCCATGCCCAATGGACAAGAGCAAGGCATTGGTATATAAACTAGTAGGTAGCTTTCCCCACAGGATCGTTAGAAAATGTTGACAATTTTTTCACTTGTGTAAAAATGGGCAACTCAAAACTTTGTTACAATGGATAGAATAGGTGAAGTATACCTAAGCTAGGGGAGGTCACATCAGATTATGTCATTGTTGTTGATTTATTTAAAAGATTACATGAAATCTGTATCTATTTGTGATGTTACAAAACGTAACAGATCACATAGTCTGTAACTTCATGACCATCCTCAATAAAAGAACAAAATCCATGAAGGACAGTTGTGTTTTCTTGATGAGAATATCCAATTGCAGAGTAGGTGAAGTGTAAAGTTTTGGAACAACAAACATAAGTGCAGATCTCAGAAAATCAAAGTTCATTACTGAATGTTACAAGTTCTACTCAATGTTCTTTCCTTTATGATTAAGACATTCAATTATGTTATTGAGTTGTTTAGTTCATTATACATCCATACAGAAAGTAGAAATGAAGAAAGAGATATACAAATCATTTACAGAATTCAATGTTTTATTCAAAAGGAGAGTCAAATTTTTCCCATACAAGCCATGGGATGTAATTGAAAATTAAAGTAGAGCTACTGAAAAGAAAGATACACATGCATGAAGGAGAAAGTAGAGGAGTATGAGGGTGAACCCATCATTTCCTTGTATATTATTCTTTGTGCATAGCATCTTCATGCCAACTCCTTCATCCTCAAGTCATGGTACCTGAAAAGAAAAACAAATCAAACATTGGTTACGAGCTCAAGGATCAAACCATATTCCTACACTATCATACTTCATGCATATGAATCTTCTCCTAAGTAGGAGATGTATTCTACTTAAAGGGAAAACTACATGCATGCTTTAATCACTCAAAGAAGGAAGTGAAAAGAAAGAAGAAAACATGGACATAAGAGAGGACAAAAAGCCTAAACATTTCCTAAATTTTTTCCTAAGTGTGCAAGTACAGATTATAGCCAAAGAAAGAAATAAATATGTCATAAGTACATGTTAGGAAGAAACAAAGGTGTAACTCAAAGTTCAACAGACATTTTGCAAATGGAAGATATAAGTACACTTTTTAGTTTGTAAAGAAGAAGAAGAATCAAATTTTAACAAGCCGAGGCTAAAAGTAAGAGGATTACAGTTGAAATAGAATGAGAGAGAAGATTCTCGAAAAAAAATTACAGGGCTTTGCCATGTAAAATCAACATTTCAGATTTTTCAACATACATATCAAATCTTCAATTAAAGGAAAAGTAGTAAATAATTACAGAAAAGAATTATTTATAGCTTTAAGAGCTGAAGTGAATTGAAATTCCAAGATAATCTCACTAATTTCAGATTTTTTAAGTTGCAGTTTTAAGAAAAAAGTAGTATATAATTGCAAAAAATAATTCTTTATAGCTTAAACATTTGAAGTGAATTGAAATTCCAAGATAATCTCACAAATTTTAAATTTTTTTAGCTACAATTTCAGGAATAAAGTAGATATGAGAGCACATAATTACTACAATATCAATGAAATACATTCATTCAAGCAAGGTTGTACTCATCTACAACATAAGCAGAAGCCATTATAGGTGAACAAAATCTATCTCATGATGACAGTTTGAAGTAAGCTACAAAAGACACAATGTGCATGAAATATCATCATATATTAGCTATACAAGCAAAGACCAGATTAAGCTACAGGTCTTCATGAGCTCAACTTCTCATATTAGAGGGGATTCTTGCAAGCAAGGAACATGTCTAGTTTGAAAATGTTTCGAAAGAGAGATAATTCTGGAAAAAAATTGGAAGGGATTCGCCCTATAAAATCAACATTTACAACTTTTTCATCATCCATGTCAAACTTAAATTAAAGAAATGCAGTGAAAGTAACAGAGTAAAGTATCAGAATCAAGGCTTGTGCCAAATAGTGATATCAAAACAGATTAAGAATTACTAAAAATTACTGTAGATATCAAAGAGAATAAGTGAAACTTGCATATTACAAAGGGACCATCTCAGAATTTGAAATAAAGGAATACAAAGATTGCATGTTCAGACTGTATTTAGGAAATCATCAAATTCAGTTTTTGTTTTGTAAATAGGTAAACAGTACCTCATGGACCTAAGAATAAGATAACACTTTATTTTTCCTCAAAATGACTATATATTGTAGTCCTAAGATGATGGTAGATATAGATTCTAAGCTTGAAATATTTGGAAAGTATAGTCAATGAGATAAGTAAAATAAACTATCAAATTAAAGCCATTCTTCTAGTTCAAAATAACAAGGGAAACTTCATTGTTACAACAAATTCAGAGCTACAAAATTTATAAAATGCAGATCTAAAGTATAAATGTCTATTCAGAATAGGGATATCATTTCAGGCTAGGAGTAAAAGGGATGAGTATAACTCAAGACTGTAATCAAAGAATTTACACTCAACCAAAGAACAAAATTTTCTTAATGAAGGCAGTGTTGGAATAACATTTTACATTAATATAACTGGAAGAGCTATGAAAAATGGAAGATATAGGTGTTCAAAATATTCTCCAAGTAATGTATCAAATAATAACATGGTACAAAGCTCTAAGTCATCAAAACATTGGCTACTTAAAGTAAAAGCTTGAAAAGGAAGAAACATCGAGCTTCAACAAGAAAATGGTGGCCATCGTGGAGTATAGGACAACATTGGAAAATAGGTTTTAAAAGAAATCCATACCAAAAATCCTACAATCACACAATGGTGATAAACCCACATGGCCGTGGAAGACCAATCAAATAAATCACAGAGAAAATGCAAGCCTACAAGGACATACAAATAGACTCTCAATGAAAAGTCGAGATCTAGAGATAGTTAAATAAAATACCAAATACTCAGAGCATAAACTAGCTAGAAAACTCTCTGAAGATGGTTCGAGGAAAGCTAACAGTAACAACCAAAGTAAATCATGGTGACACAAGTTCATCAACATCAAGAAAAACAGAGCATTTATACTACTTAGCCATTCAGAAAAGGGGTGAATCCATAATTACCTCTAAACCGTGGCTGAAAGAATTTCGAAGAATAATGGCCAAACCATCGAAAATAAAGGACGCACATTTTGACTAGAGCTAGAAAGAAGAATGGTCAAGAACCAAAATCATACAAGTATGCATTCGCAGTTACATAGGGTCGAGCTCCAAGAGCACAAAAATGAAATCCTCAGTGAAGAACACAGAGGGTATTTTCCACAAAGGATGAGCTCAAAAAGAAGAAAGCAAACTTTAAAAACAACCACACAGAACTAATAAGGCCAAAAGAAATCAAAATCAAGCTTTGAAAGCCACAACAATGGTAGATCTCAAAAAAAAGAACAGAGATAAACACTAAAATAAAGATGGAAGAAAAGTCATAATACCATTCTGAGGGAAAATATGAACTAAAAGAGCTCAAAAAGGAAAAAAATGGCATCCACAAACCTCACTAATTTCCATAACCTACCACACTTTTAAGACATGCTGCACAGCCAAGATCGAAACAAAAAACTCGATCCCATAAAGCTGAATGACCATAGCGGCTAATAAAATATAGAGACCTCCTCTACATGGAAAGCCAAGCTTCATAGTTCAAAAATGACAGGGAGATCTAACACTTACATTCACAAAGTTTTATAAGCTCAGATGATCTCATAAAGATATGAATAACAAAGCACAGAAGGCTGAAATAATTATAAAAGCCGAGCTTTGAAGCCTCATCAATGGCGGTCTATAAAAAAATTTCCAGGGCTTCGCCCTCAAAACCAAAATTTAAAATGATCAGATGAGGGCCTTCGAGTTGTTTTAACTCACCCACTTGAGCTCAACCTAACCTAACCCTAACCGAGGGTCAAGAATTGATGACTCAATTTCTTCAAGTGCACAGATCAAAGGCCATAGATCAAGCTCCGCATCCAAAGCAAACAACTTGGGTAATACGCCACCGACCATAATTAATACCAGGTCTGAAACCCTAACCGTGAGTTCAGGATCAACGGCATTAAGCACAGAGGTACAAAGATCAAGGGCTCTAGATGATTCACCAAAATCAAAGCTAACTCAACACAGGTCATATTATCATTGACTGATTTTGCTAAGGGTTTAGTCATCATGAGAAGGGGACAACCCATGTGTCCTCCAAATAATAGTCATGACTGATCAACATCATATTGCTAATGATCGCTGAAAGGTGGATCTCTAAAGTACATACCATGAAATATATCAAAAAAACCAGATATTGATCACATTGTGCCCAATTATCACCTAAAAGGTGAATTCCAAATTATATGCTATCAACTATGGAAAAAGACCGACACATATTTACATGTGTATAATTAATCAAAACGTGGTGGATATAGTGGCATGTGCCATATCAAATGGTTGACCCCTTGAGTATTATGCTAAGTCCACACAGTGGCCAAACCATGGTGGAGTGCAGAGGTGGTCCCCACTTTAAGGAGGTTGGGTTAAAATTCAAATTTCATTCATCTGATCACTAGCAAATAGAATGAGTGTCATCATCAGAGGAAAGGGTGGTCCCAACCAGATTAATATGTGGATGAATATTATTGCAAATATTTGGAATATTTTTCTCACATATAGGGAGTTATATTTGTGGATGCCTTCACAATAGGACAGAATATAGAAGAAGATGAATTTTCATGCTTAAAGGAAGAAGACTTGCCTAGCAATCAATTTTATTATTAGCAAATTATTCACCCTTCTCTTTCTTAAAAATAGATCAGTCAATTTCAGTTGACTGAGAT
The DNA here is from genome assembly GCA_019776745.2 of Taxus chinensis. Classification (NCBI taxonomy): domain Eukaryota; kingdom Viridiplantae; phylum Streptophyta; class Pinopsida; order Cupressales; family Taxaceae; genus Taxus; species Taxus chinensis. Next base: position 238,474,480 of record CM034147.1, read on the forward strand.
GTAATCAAAGGCTATTAATGCCTCTTGTAATAGTTTGTATTATTTTATCCTTTTATTTATTATTAAATAAAGGATAAAATTAGGATGCGTTGGCGAGTACAAGCCTTAGGATATTTTTAGGAAGGGGTGAAGTTTTCTATATATTGCGTGCCTTGGCAAAGCACAAGGGGGAATTACTGGAGGAATTTTGGATATATGAGTACTAAAGCAAATTTTTCCAGTTTTTCCCTCTGAGTGTGAAGTTTTTTTTACCTTTCCATGTTACTTTGCAGTCTTGTGTATGTTATATGTTGATGAAATTCCCTGATCAACCACCTTACCCTGCTACAAGTTTCAATCATTTTTGCTTAAATTTAATGTGCATGTTAACTTATTAGTATTGTTGTGATTCTCCCTTAGTACAATCAAGTGTTTTGCCCTTAGATACTCTGTATAAAACTATTAGTTTGTGCATCAATAATCCTTCATATATCAGTTGTGCATACACTCAGTCAAATACCTCATACAAATTTGGTGTATCACCTTATTTTTAATCATTTTATAGTCATCTTTTACCCTAAAACTCCCAGAAAGTAGTTAAGTATACACCAAGGAACTGGCCTTGATACCAGAGAATCACCTCAAAACAAGTATACCCACAAACCTAAGGTGTTTCCATTGTATCTACGAAAGAGAGAGATCATTTGTGCAAGCTTAGAAAACCTGCAACCATCTCTCTGTAGGGTGCACTTTCGAGAGATAACAAACTCATCATCACAAGGTTATATTGAAGCACCACACTTGAGAGAATAACTATTAGATGGTAAACACCAGCACCTGTACATAACATGGTCATGGTCATATATGGGATACCTCAATATTTATGAAATCTCAAGTTGTTATCAATTGTCTAGTGTTAAAGCTCACATAATAGTCATACATTAATTGAGGGAAGATGTAGAATTGAAGGGGTTTATAGAAAAATTCAATTTTAATTTATAAAGAGATACTTCTTCCTTTGATACATGAAATAAGTATCACAATATAGCTATAAATGAAATCAAGAAGAGCATTAAGTACTATTTGGCTATCTCTTTAAAATCGATGAAAAATAACAATTACAAGTTTAGTAAAACTTCATGCATGAGAAGGACAATATTTTATTTGATAGCAATAGAAATATGAAACTTTCTTGTAAACAAAAAAATACATTTTTTTCATTAACATATATGAATTACAATAATACACAAATGATTTACAACCACACCATTTCACCATCTTATTTGCATTCTACAAAACAATGTGAGCATGAATCAGCAATAATCATTGACATTGCTTCCACACTAATCTAGTATAATTAATGTTCTTTTTTTTCCATTTACATGAAAAGAATAATCCAAATGTGACAAGAGAGGGTTAGGGACATATATTCATTTCATTTCTTAAGCAAGTGAAGAGAGAGAGATAGAGAGAAACACTACTTTCCCAAAATATAAATTTCACACAAAAAGCCACAAGATAGAGTGGTATACAGTTATTTATAAGTGTCAATACATTTTCATGATGGTTTCATATTTTGACTAGTGTCTTACGACCTTGTTTTATATTTTTCTACTAGTTTTGAAAATGTCTAATTTTATCTCAGAGGTTGAAGAACCAGGTTTGAAAATTGTCTTCTGATCGAAAATGCATAATGTTTAAATTCCTACATATACTCCTATATACCATCAATTCACAAGAACTAACAGAGTTCAGAACTAGTGAACGGTTTGTAAACGACAGATAGTTTTGTGGGGCCATCCATCATAGTTGACCTAGTTGTAAAAGAAACCAATTCTAGCTCAACGGCTAAGAAACCACATCTGAATATTTATTTTTGATAGACGAATTATCGATGGAAAAAATCCTACATGATCTCCTATATATGGAGAATTCACGAGATTCGATGGAATAGAGAACTGGTAAATAGGTTACAAATGAAAACATATTTTCAAGAACCACTGGTTGTAATTACTCCATCTTGACTTAGTACAATAGCAATAAGAGGATAATAAACCCCCATTAGCAAACTATCTATAAACATGTTTTTTCACAAACTACAAGTAATTATCTAGTAGAAATACTAGAGGTTTGCAAATGTGAAAAAACATTTCTTCGCACATGGTCCAAATGGTGAGCCATAATGAAAACCAACTTTTCACTTTTAACAACTTCCTAAAACTTGTAAAATAGATATATAAAAATTTTGAAATTGATTTTGTAATATATTGGAAAGTTTCAATGGTTTTGGGACAAGTTTAGAAAAAGCGGGTTTTTGAAGGTGAAGGAGTTTGTAGTTCAAAAGAGCACTTAAGCTTTAGGAAGTGATTCTGGTAACTCCGTAATAAATTGTTTCTCATATAATATTTCAATGGAAATGTATTCCAGTTTGTCTAAATGAATATTATTTAATAATTTTCACAAGACATAAGCATTTCTTCCCACAATTTGTTTTCAAAAATCACAACTTCTAGTCCTTATAACAAAAGGATTTTTTTTACGGGGTTTCAGGAAGAATAAAAGTATTAGACCCATCCTATTCTTTTCTAAATGTTATTTTCAGTCTAAATCATATAAAGAAGATCCTAAAAATACCTCTAGATGCTCGAGATATGTCGTCATAAAGCTTCTATCCAAGGTATTGTTGTGGTAAAATCACACCACCCCTCAATCCTTACAATTTGAATTATTTGGTAATCATTGTGATTTTTAAAACATGGAGCTATCCTAAAGTGTGGTAATTTTCAAAATTAGATATCTCTATGGATAAGGCCAGCTTCATATCCTATCTTAGTGCCAATTACTCCAAAGTGCAAAGAGTTACAAATCTAACCGTAGTCTTTTTGTTTTCCAAGGGGACAAGGATAGAAGATTATATGAAAAATAAAACTACTCTAATGGAAGTTGATGCACCAAGGAGTATGGAATAAATTTCACATAATAACAATGAAAAAATATCAAATTTGAGGAGGGTGATCTAGAACCACAGATCAAACACCTATTGCAAACCCATTCACCAATAAACATAACCCAATTTAATCGTGTAACACAAATATGATAATGGAAAATAAACTTAACTGTAATGAAATATCCGATAAGATATAATAAACACACAGGAGGGTTTAGAATCATTCATAAATTTGTTTTATTACTCCAGAAGTTGATACAATACATTACATATAGCATATAAAGGCATGAAATTTGTATCACAATGATAAAAGGGGAGGCTTGAGCTCCATAGATTTATCATAGACAAGAAAGAATGGAGGGGAAATTGCAAGTATCCAACCTTTTTTATTGAGCCCCTCCTTAAAATTTATAGGATAAATTTGAAGAGAATAAAGAGAGGGAATAAATCTGAAATTCTTCCAATCCCATAAAAATCTTTATTACTTTCATTACAATGGTGGAAAAAACCTGCCAAGTTCATACCCCTTGTTCCTTGCATTATGTTTGAAGAAATGGATTCATGATGCACCTAGCTATAGACTCTATCCCTACAAATTCATCATAGTTTTTACCACAAAACTCAATAAATTCCCATCTATGACAATTACATGCTATAGAGATCTAAAATAGATTTATAATGACTATAAAAATTCTAGAAATGGTAGAGTACAAAGGAACTCATCATCATTTTTGCACCAGGTTGCTTCTAGGGTTCATACTTTACATACCCCCTTGATCTTTGAATTTCAGCACGTCCATTAAATTACCCTCTGAAATCCTTTTCCATTGAGTGTAATTGCATTAAAAAGGGCCAAGAAATGCTAAATTTATTCCATTTTTAGTGAAGGCCACCATTAGGTATTTTTTTCCATCCATCAACCTCAAAATCTTACCTACCAAGCTCTCGAATCGATGTAACTTGGTATCCTCACGCAACAATCTCCGTGCATGTCCTAGTTGCATTACATTCTAACCTACCCACTAAAGATCTTTGCACATCACCCAAAATAGTTTGGTCCTCAATGAAACTAGGTGATTCATTTTTTGGTTTTTTAAGCCTCTAACTCGAGTGGGTTTAGGACTTTTTGACCTCTTGTTTTTAGGATTTGGGTGCTCCAAACTCTGAAAAAAAATTCCAAAAACAATCTCTACCTGATGTCCAAAATATCCCTAACTCGCCACATCAACCTTGCCATTCGAAATTTTGAACCTTGTGGCTTCAAATTTTTTCGACTCACCACATCAGAGATTTAGCTCCCCAATCTCCATAAAAAATTACCTTGTTATCCTTGAAAATGGGTTTGACCTCCGAAACAACTCGCTGTGAAGCTCACCACATCACCTTGACTTTTGGACTTTAAAACCTCTCAACTTTGGAGAATGTTGGCTCACTTCCTTGAAGTTTAGACCATCATGTTTCTGAAGTACTACACCTTCAAAGTCTAAAATTTTCAAACTTCGGAGTCTCCTCTAATATCCCTGTGAGATTGACACTCGAGCTACTCTGACAACCTACGCAAGACTTCCTCCACAACTGAATGAAATCTCAACTTTTAGATATCCAAACATGCATAGGACCAACTCTTCCAGGCTCATCATATCGAGTCCATGTGATCTTGTCTTGTGAATTTTCTTCCATGTCGAACGACTCGGACCTCATTATTTTTGTGTGGCTCGGTCTTCCTGAACTCCAAGTTTTCCTAACTCACTTGGCCTATTCAACCAACCTATGAATATGATTCTCAAACCTCTAAGCTTGCTCATCCTTCCTACTATAAGTTTGGGCTTGATCTCAGGCCGTCTAATGAGCCATCCCCACTATTAAAATATTCTACAGATTTCAGATCCTCAGGCCCCCTTGAATGTCATGATTCCTGAGTAGAGATGCCTATGGGTTGGCAAGAGTTTAATGAGACTTCTGAAGCCTTAACCAAAAAAACTAAAACTTGGCTCACTGAGTATCTCACCAAGAAACTTGAGGAGCCCTCCATTGACTCGTCACCCTCAATGCAATTTTCTAGCTTTCCAAGAAGATCAGCGAGCTAGTTTTTAGCTCAGTGGCCTAAATTAGGTCTATTTTGTAAATTTTTACCCCATAACTCCCAGTTTGGGATTTTTTTTGATTTCTTCAATTCAGAGGCCTCATGGGGACTACATGCAAGGGATTTCAAGACTTATCACGTTTATTTTCCAATTTTTCTCATTTTGGCTAGGATACAGGTCCTTATGGCCCGCATTCTTCATTTATAGGTTGATCTTAATGGTAAAACCCAAAAGAGAAAAATATTCCTCACTATTATTTTTCACTCCCAAATTCACTAAATGTGTTCCTAAAGTCTTGAGAACCACCTATGACTCATTTCTTTTCTTAAGTGCCATTTTAAGTGCCTACATCCTGTTAGATCCCTGTTGTCCTTTTTTAGCCGGTGGGAAAACATGGATAAAAATTTGGCAACTCGTGGGGACATCTGTCTGCTACATGTTTTCTATCAGTATCTTGATGCCTCCATTGGGCATGAAATCACCACTGATATCCTGTAACTTATCTGGACCTTGAACTCGCCCCTGAAACTACTTAAAAACTACTGACCATGGACCTCCTCCGCTACTTTCACTCTCAATCTTTAAGAAAATATTGAAGTTAAAATTGTCAGAGTGGAAAATTGTATAGATCTAGAAGTTTCACCTTTTCCTCTTTACAATCTTTATCTACAAGAATGACAATGAACTTCTTAACTTGTCTCAAAACCTGATTTTGCCAAGTATGAGTACGCTGTAATGTTAGTAATAAAACACTGGCTATTTTTGGACATCATGACACTCTATTAAACTTTGAATTTTCTCTTTCTTTTAAGTGTTCTAGTTGCGACATGCTTCTAGTGGGTACTTTCTGATTCGACAGAGGGGCTAGAACCTCAAACCGTGACTGATCTTTATAAACTAAGATTCATCGCTGACCTGATTTTAGTTGCTCAGCATTTTAAATTTCTTTAAATATGCAACTGTTTCATGAAACTTTGATCTTCATGTTATAACATATCTTTTGGGAGTCACACTGATTTGTGGTATGATACAACTTAGGAGCAAAAAAAACTTATTTTGAAGGCACTTAGGGAAACTGAAACCTAATCTACAACAAGACAATGTGCATATGCACTTAGAGGAATTGAAAATCCTAAAATAATATATAAAAGTATGAAATTTTTTCCTTTCTATAGTAGTACTTGAGAAATATTTCATTAACTGGAACCGAAAGCTCCTCTCCATTACAAGTGGATAGTTGAAAGGAAATTCTACTCTTCCATATTGTGACCATGTAAGGGCCACACCATATGGCATCGAACTGGGAATTCTTGCCTAGCTTATCCCAATCCGAATCCAACTTTAGAACTGGATACCCCTCCTTGAAGGTCCTTGCCTTTATTTTCTTGACAAATGAATTCTTGATTAAGGTCTGATCCTTTTCCATTGTTTACATTACATGTTGTCTGATTTCTTCCAATTCTATCAGCTCCATATACCATGATTCCATAATCTCAAACTCGCATAGTTCTAGCTACTTCATGAGCTCCTATGTGGGCAGATCCAATGATATGGGCAACATTGCTTCCTTCTCGTGGATTAAATTGTAAGGAGATTTTTTAGTTGGACTTTTAGGTGTTATTGTATTAGCCCACAAGTCTATTTTAATCTTGGTATGCCATGTCCTTTGATTTTCATCTAGAGTCCTCCCGATGATCCTTAGAAAGTTTTTGTTTCTAGACTCTACATGCTCATTACCCTGGGGGTAATAATTAGAAGAGGCACTCAAATAAATTTCATTCCTAATTTCCCATTATGTGATCTTGGAACCTAGGAATGCTCAAGAGTTTTTAGATATGATAGTGAGTAACACACCGAACCTTCTCACTATTCCATCGTAGAAGTCTAGTATGTCATAATTTTTTATTTCCTTCATTTCTTCCACTTTGGTCCTCTCGGTGAAATAGTATGTAGTTGTGAGTATCCAATTTTGACCTTGGCTCAAATTTTTATTGATAACCTCAATTAATTCCAATCCCCATTACATGAATGGTTGTTTATCCAAGATGTGATACAATGTAAGAGTTGTTAGCCTCTCTTTATGTGTGAAGAATGCACTTGTTTTACACTTCGTTATCAAAGTGTAGTAGTCACTGAAAATTGTGGGCCAATAATAACCCACCTTCATTGTTTTGATAACTGTTACCTAAGGAGAAAAATTACCTCCGATCTCTCCATCGTAAAACTCATGTAGCACATTTTCAATTTTATTGGTTCTAATGCACCTCATCCATTCACGTCCTTCCTAAACAAAAAACTACCAATAAGAAAATATGTAATACCTTGGATTCTAAAGTATCTCCTCTTTATTTATCTCATCTTTGGAGGACATAGACCCATTTGTATGAATTTTTTCATATCCTCAGTCCAACAATGAGTAAGGACACCATCATTTTCTTGTTCTTGGTTTTCTTGCAATACTATAACAGTTTATTTTTCATTGTTTGTCTCAACATAATGTGTAGACACCTATAATTATGCCCAAGCAATTTAAATACTTAAATTGTGGTAATTATCTCATTTTCCGCAAATAGACGACATATCGTCAAAAGCACTCATTTTCCCTCATATCATCATTAATTAATTACACTAAGCTAATTAATTAAGTTTTCTATCCAACAAATACCCTAATTAACGACCTTCCATTAATAAATCACCCCTTCTACATAGACTAATTAATTATTATTAATTAATTAGCTTCCCCTTCCATTTAACCAATAAATCAATATTTAATTGATTTAATCCCCTTCTAATAGCCTAAATCGTACTAATATTCCTCTAATTATCTTCTATAAGCTTACATCTACCTATTAGTTAATCACCTTTGATAAATTAAAACACCCCCAACTCGCATGACTTGCTAAGCATAAATTAAACCCTTCTAAAGTAAGGTTACCTTTAATAAAGCAACCTTATCCATTTCTAATCATGTTTTACCTTTATCCCACATGCAAAGGGATGAACTATTTCCTTTATCCATTGGGCTATATAACGAGCCCTCCTTCTACCTTTATACACACACCTAAACTCCTTAGAGAGAAAACGCAAAGCATATAGCAAAGAGACTAAGAGATTGCACCTTGTTTTCTTGAGAGTTCATCACCTTGAAGAGTTAAGCCTCTTTCTTAAAGTGCTTGGGTCATATGGGAGGTGTCAAAAGGATCTTGTAGCCCAACTTTGATTAGCCCCCATTCCTAGGTTCTTGGAACATTAAGGACAAATTTTTTTGATAGCCATGGTATCTACCTAGGTTCCTTAGCTTATATGTTGTTAGAGAATAGAGGATATTTAGGTGCTTAACATAGTTTTGTATTGATAATTGTCAGAATCAAACCCTTGATTAATTCTTATCATGATGGTGTTTATAATGTTGTTATTCTTGTTAATTAAGACTATTTAGGTGTTAGTCTTTGTTTACATTAGCATTAGTTTTAAAAAAATACTTTCACACATTTTGCATTCCCATTGGGACTTACTCCATTGTCCTTTGCACTTAATTTCAAGTTTTTGTAGTTAAGTTTCATTTTTGGTTACTAACCCTCTTTTACACATGTTGATCTAACTTGTTTTTCTTAACTTGTTTTGTTAAGTTTGCATGTGTTAAGTCTTCCTTCTAGGTATAAAAGAGGTGAAGTGCTATCAAAATTAGAATTGATAGGAAAATTTCAAGATCTTTCCATGTTTTCATTTTTCGAGCTTACTTTTTCAACATTCTACATGCTAGTTTTGTCAATTTCTTGATGATTTTAAATTATTGAGCATGTAGGTTAGTATTTGATAGTGCTGAGTCTTTTATTTACATATTAATGTGGTGGGTTGCTGTCAAAATTTGATCTTGGTTAGAAAATTTAAAGATTTTGTTTTCATTTTTAGAGCTTACTTTTTCATCATTCTACATGCTAGTTTTGTCAATTTCTTGAAAATTTTAAATTCTTGAGCATGTATGTTAATGTTTGATAGCATTGAGTCTTCTATTCATATATTGATGTGATGGGTTGTTGTCAAAATTGAATCTTGGTTGGATCAAAATTGAGACATTTTTTAAAACATTTTTTGAGTGCATGTCAAGTGCATACCCGTGAGCATAAGAGCATATGCATAACCCATCTTCCGAAGGCCATAACTTTTGATCCCGAACATGAAATGACTCCATTTTTTTGCATTGGAAAGGTATTGAAGTTAAATATCAATGAAAACATAAATTCGGGATTTATACTTATAGAAATTGCAAGTTTTTCTGTTATTTTAAAACTGGTCATTTTCTAACATGTCTAATGTTTTGATGAATGTTGTATTTCCATGCTTACTCGATTTAGACCAAAGTGTGTGTATGCTCTTCTCTTGAACCTTTTGGTTATCTTGACGATAAAAAACAACTTTGATCTCTATCTTTTTAACATTGGGATTAAACTTGGAAATTTGATTATTCATTTTGCTTAAGGGAATGACCCTTTTACAAAGCATTTTTCAATGGTCCTTTGATTTGAAGTTTTTCATTTTTATATAGTTGGGATAAAGTTTGTGTATTCTCCTCTCTTGCACCTTAGGGTGATATATAGAATCAAAAGCAACTTTAGTCTTCATTTTATAACATTTGGTAAATTGGAAACTTCATCTTTAACTTTTGGTTTAGGGGAATGAACATTTATCAAGAATTTTGTATGGTTCATTGATTGAAAAAATTTTCTTTACCTTTTAGTTGGATTATTTGTTGTGTATGCTCTTCTCTTGCATCCTTGGATGATCTTGAGAATCAAAAGAAACTCTTAATCCTCTTTTAAATAATGTGATTTTCTTGGAGAACTACTAACGCTTGAGTGCAGGACCTAAAAACGCTTCTCAAAGAAAGGAGGAATCAAAACAAAATCAAAAACTACTAATATAGTTGTTATACAGTTTGCCAAAAGGTTTTCAAGTAAACCAAACCTAATTAAACAAGATAAAAATAACAACATATTCAAAACATTGTAATGCAGGTTTCAGAAATGGGTACATCCCTCTCCACTCAACTGGAACATAACCCCTTTGGCATAACACCTTAAGCTACAACAATGGGGGTGGTTCCAGGAACCCCAAAGTAGTCCACGCAAGAGGGAACCTTGTCGATGAAACAAGAAGTGCTCCGGACTACCTACTTGATTAGTTATTCCTTTGTGAGATAGCATTACAGGTTGTCCATTGTGGCTACCCCAGTGATAGTACATGTAGACGCACTAGTTTCCTACTATTCTTGAAGGGGGTAAAGTAAAGCCGAGATACTCCCAAACTAGTCAGTGTGAATTTTTCGGTAAATCACGCTCGTTCATGGCATTTTTGTAACACCTAGGCCGAGAGAACCACCTAGGAGAATATACTTTGGCCAAGAGCCCACTTTGACCAAACTAAAATAGTGTTGAGTTGTGAATCATATCTTCATTGAGAAATGTGTGGTGCATTACTTTCACCTAGTTTTTACTTGCCTTAAGGCAAGGAAAAACTCTACCGAAGTGAAGCTAGCATTTTTGTTCATTCTTTTGGTTTGTTTCCTTCACATTCTTTTGACACTTTGTTGATCAGAAGGAGAGTGACTACCTTTGGGGTACCAATTGATTGCTTTGCCACTTTTTTGTCCATTTATGCCCATCTATGTTTGTGGCTGGGTAAGTTAAACATCTAAAGTGTGTGGAGGCCTATTTATATAATTGGTGGCCTTTGTGATCTTGATACCCACATCGAGATCATCATCATAGTTCAAATTAATTCATCATTTGATCTCCCTTTAATGTGTCCAATTGGTGTGGTTACATGGCTTACGTTTGTAATCCTCACCCTTTAACATTTAGGCCTACTTAGTTGTTAAACTTGTTATGGTATCCTTTGATTAGGAGTTACATCTACCCTTTGTTAATATTTACGCCTTGTTAATTTTGAGCTTGACGTAAATATTGTCATTGTGTTGATCATTTTTACATCAGACTATCACTTTTCACACACATTTTCATATGGTGTATTTCCTTGTTGATTGGTTTTGGGTTTCACACTCGCATGATTTTTCCTTGTGATTATTCATTCAAAAACCTTATTTTCTAGGAAAATCCCTTTTTATCTCATTGATATTACATCGTCACGATGTCTATTTTCCTTAGACCTTATTTCAAAAAATCACGCACACATCCCCATACTTACGAAATGTCTAGTTGGTTGTCCTTATGCTACCCAAATCGAGATCCATCACACTATCTACATCTAGACATTTGTGCTTAAAACAATGCCAAAAATGACTAATTATCGTGCAGTTCCCCATACTTACAAAAATACAGGACCTAGGTTCAGCAATTCAAATCATTGGATTCCCATCACAACTAAACCTTGTTTGGTTCTTTGTGTTAGAGAGCCCATACGGGTAACTCGTTCCCCACCTTTGTCTCATAGTTTGTGGTATGATTTGGACACATCTGATCCAAATTATTATTCGAGTTCCCCCCACTCTTCTTCTAATTCTAATCCAAACATTTCCTCTTCTTCTGAGGATTCCAATCCAAATATTTCCTTTGACTCTTCTAAGGATTAAGATCTAAACTACTATTCAGATTCATCTAATTAAACTCCTAAGTCATTTAATGTGAATCCTAAGTCATGGTTGTCCCTTTCTTTGCAGGATCCTCTTCATCAATCATTTAATGCGACTCTTAAGTCGCGGTCCTCCATTTCTTCACAGGACCCCTTTTATTAGTCACCCCAACGACATCTTCTTTCTTTGCAGGATCCTCTTCATCAATAATTTAATGCGACTCTTAAGTCGCGGTCCTCCATTTCTTCACAGGACCCCTTTTATTAGTCACCCCAACGACATCTTCTTTCTTTGAAGATACAAGCGACTCCAAATCCCTCCAATCAGAAGTATAATACAATTCTTGAATCACGGTCCTCTCTTTCTTCGTAGGACCCTTGTCATCATTCATCTAATGCGATGCTTGAATCACAGTCCTCCCCTTCTTTGCAGGAACTTCTTCATCAATCACCCCCACATAATATTCCTTCTATGAAGATTTGTGTGACTCAAAGTCCTTCAAGAAAAACATCTGAATCAACCCATGTGTCACAATCTATATACTTTGGACTTAATCCTACTATTTTACATATGACATACCATTGTATAGGTAGTTCCAAACCACCTTATTCTACTCCTGAGACATCTAGCTACACATATTCTTCGTCCCCCACATCATCATTTTCTATCAATAATCATCAAACATCTTCTAAGTCTTCCACACCAAGTGAAGCTATTTCTTCCAATAAACCCCTAGGGATTGATCAATAACTCATACCAATTGATCTCTTTTAGAATGAAGAAACAATCAGGGCATTTATAGGGGCATATGAAGATATTCTTTTAGTAGATTACAAAATAGGATTCTCTTTAGACTTTGATGCGTCTACATATTTTGAGGAAAAGGTTGATTCCTTTGATCAAGAAATGGAGGAAGAGCATCAGATCATGCAACTTGATCCTCCTCTTATTCTTCCATCTTCACATTCTTCATTATGTGATGAAACTCCTTGGTCTTGCATAGATCGATGGCATATCTTCTCATCACCCAATAACTCTTCTTCTATCATAATTCCTCAATCATAATCTCTTTTGGAGTCAGTTCCAAGTAGCCCTTCATCTTCATCTAGGTGTGGGTCACCTTCTAGTAGCCCTCCCTCTTATATTTGTGGGACATTTTTTAGTAGCCCACTATCTTCGATTATTGGGGCACGTCCAACTAGCCCCTTATCTTCTATGTATGGATCACCCCTGGGTAGTCCATCATCTTCTATTCTTGGGCCACATCCTAGTAGTCGATCATATTACATCTATGGGTCACGTCCTAATAGCCCTTATTCTTCTATTCTTGGGCCACATCCTAGTAGCCCTTCGTCTTCTATTTATGGGTCACATCCTAGTAGCCCTTCTTCTTCTATTCTTGGGCCACATCCTAGTAGCCTTTCACATTCTATCCATGGCTCACCTCTTGGTAGCCCATCCTCTTCAATTCTTAGACCGTATCCTTTTCATCTATCACATATTTCTTCTATCAATGGTTGTGGCAAGACCACTACCATTTCTATCATTCCTATCATCAATCGTAAATTTTCACATTCTTATCCTTCTTGAGGTCAAAAAATTCAAGTGTCAGCTTATAAGAAACCCAAATAGGTTCATTATCAAGCTCAGGTCAAAAATTCCAAGAGCTCAAAATCCCCTAACAATTGGAAATATCTCAAAGTTGTAAATCAAGCACAATTCAAGAACGCACATCAACATAACCATCAAGTATGGCGCAAAGTGCATAAACCTATGGATAGGGAACTCAAGCTCCCGCATACAAAATCCATGTTTTAGGATAAATCACAATATTTTTTTGAGTCTGAACTCACCACGATCATCAAGATTGGGGAAAACATGACTCTTGATAAACAAACACGCTTAGTCTCCCTTATCAAGGAAGTTGCAAACATCGTTGTTGGATCCTATCACGTAGAGCGACTTTGTTAGTAACAACGGTTCAAAAAACAAATTTTTTTTATCAAAAATCTAAAAATAAAAAACAATGCAAAAATACAAACAAAACATGAGAAAAAAAAAAACAACAACAAAAATCAAAGGTACAAAGATCAAACATTGCAATCAAGTGTTGCGTACACATGGATATTTATTTCTTCCCTTCCTTGCTATTCTTCTGCAAGTATTCCTACCATTTTCATCCCTTCAGTAATATTTTGTTTAGCTTATTCACACACATTTTTGTGACATTTATCTCTATGGTATCTGTTTGCCCCTGGTCTTTTATCACCTTGGTAAATTAAAGAACCACTGACCTCATGGAGATCCTATCACATTCAAACATCTAATAAACTTATTGCAAAGAAATTTTGGACATATTTTTTGACACTAGCCAATGTTGTCATCACAATCACTTCCACCTCCTTCCATCAAACCATCAGTGGTTCTTGACCCCTTGTCAAACAAGAGAGCTGAAATAAGTTTTCAGAAAGCAAAAGAATCAAAATCAATCAAAACTCAAAAGCTAAAATCTACAAAGCAAAAGCAACTTAATATTTAACTCTATCTTGGGGTATTTCCAATAACCTTTATCAGAGCTATAGATGCTTGACTGGCAGTAGAGCAATGTTGTGATTAGAATCAAATACCTCTTCGTCAAGGCTATGGACACTTGGCTGGCAGCAGAGCAATGTACGGCTATCCTTTCACCCTCCATTCACAAAATCACTTATCAAAATAAATCATTCCTACACATTGGCTAGGGTCTCTTCACTACTTGTCCATTAAATTTTCACTTCAAGAGGTAATAAAATCCACATGCACACATTGGATATCTATGAGTAAATAGGATTAGTATGTTACCAAGTGTCTTTTTTGGACCTTGTTCAGCCTCTTACTCTATTCCATATATCGTCTCATGATTTATGCCTTTGGCTAATCACTTCTTCATCACAAGGCTTCTAAGCTACATTCATATCATTCACATCATTCTTCTACTTTGTTAAGAACATCCATGTCTATAATAATACTTGTTTTCCATGTTTTTGGAAACCTTTGTCCCCTTCCACAAAAATAATCTTCTCCTTCCTTTCTATCATGTGCTTTTAGGCCAACTTATGTTGGGGGCATCCTTGCCTCTTGCCAGCACTTCAGGGGTTTACGTTCACCATCATGTTGAACCTATCGATAATGGCCTTGCGTCCCATTTCTACCTGTGAAGAGTTTACCTTTGAATACTCCCACCTAATTTTTGGGGAATTTTTACATATTCACCTTTCTGGTATGCACGTGGCCTTATACCCTTGTACATCCCATCTATCGCAAGGAGCATCCATGCTTCTATATATTCCTGTACATAGTTTCATAAAACTTTCACAATCAGCCAAAACATTCAAATATGTTAGAAAAATCATCAAAAACATTCAAATATGTTTCAGAAAACTTCTAAAAATTGAAAATCATCCTACAAAACATCACTCTTTGGTTCTCACTTGTTCATGTGTGTGATTTATGGATCATCTTGATCTACCTCCATAAACAAAAGATAGGTTCCTTTCTTCGTCTGCACTCTAGGGCACAACGAGTTGCGTGGTACTATTTCGTAGTGCACATCACTTTTCCATCAGACCTAAGGGTCCTCCATTATTCCCCTTGCATGTGTCCTTGCTTGGGGCACCATCATCAACCCTTGTCGTTAATTCACACAGGTCGTAATTGAAGCTTGATAATTAAAACATTACATTATGTTTCTCTATTAGTTTAGCTTGTTTACTTTCTCGTATTGCATTACATTTTGTATGTTGCATGGAGTTAGGAATATTTCACTTTATCATATTGCATTGCATTTTGTATGTTGCATGGGGTTGATACTTTCAGCAATGGAAAATTGTTCGTAGTATGGCTTTTCATGTCATTCTACATTTGTCTTATGCTTATTTTTTTTAATAAGGGCCAATGATGTAGTTCCTATGGCAATATGATGACATAAAATTTGTTCCATATAAACAATGGCTAGAGGCTAAGCTCTTCTCTCCCATCTTCCTTATTTCTTCTACACCACTTCCCTTTTCACCCCTACTTTTCTCTCTCACTGGGGCATCTTGCCTCGTACCATCCTTCTACCTATATCTCACCTTTTTTGATCTTCGATTGACTTCTTTCATCACCCCATTGACACTCAAGGGGGAATTTCTCCCTCCTACTAATTTTTCTCCTATCCCTTCAAAAAAATTCTTCCGTCTACTATCTTTGAAGTGACATCACTTACACCACCAGAAAGAGGGGAAAATGTAGACACCTATAATTACACCCAAGCAATTTAAATACTTAAATTGTGATAATTATCTCATTTTCCACAAATAGACGACATATCATCAAAAGCACTCATTTTCGCTCATATCATCATTAATTAATTACACTAAGCTAATTAATTAAGTTTCCTATCTAACAAATACCCTAATTAACGACCTTTCGTTAGTAAATAACCCCTTCTACCTAGACTAATTAATTATTATTAATTAATTAGCTTTCCCTTCCATTTAACCAATAAATCAATATTTAATTGATTTAATCCCCTTCTAATAGCCTAAATCGTACTAATATTCCTCTAATTATCTTCTATAAGCTTACATCTACCTATTAGTTAATCACCTTTGATTAATTAAAACACCCCCCAACTCCCATGACTTGCTAAGCATAAATTAAACCCTTCTAAAGTAAGGTTACCTTTAATAAAGCAACCTTATCCATTCCTAGTCATGTTTTACCTTTATCCCACATGTAAAGGGAGGAACTGTTTCGTTTATCCATTGGGCTATATAAGGATCCCTCCTTCTACCTTTATACACACACCTAAACTCCTTAAAGAGCAAATGCAAAGCATATAGTAAAGAGACTAAGAGATTGCACCTTGTTTTATTGAGAGTTCATCATCTTGAAGAGTTAAGCCTCTTTCTTAAAGTGCTTGGGTCATATGGGAGGTGTCAAAAGGGTCTTGTAGCCGAACTTTGATTATCCCCCATTCCTAGGTTCTTGGAACATTAAGGACAACTGTTTTTGATAGCCATGGTACCTACCTAGGTTCCTTCATTTATATGTTGTTAGAGAATAGAGGATATTTAGGTGCTTAACATGGTTGATTTCATAGTTTTGTATTGATAATTGTTAGCATCTAACCCTTGATTAATTATTATCATGATGGTGTTTATAATGTTGTTTAATTCTTATTAATTAAGATTATTTAGGTGTTAATCTTTGTTTACATTAGCATTAGTTTAAAAACAACACTTGCACACATAATGAATGGAAGCTAGCTGGTCACATAATCCATTTTCAAGAACTAATTTATTTACCTTGATATTTATGTCATACTCTATGACACAAGTGATCCAACATGCACTTTTCTCATTCAAATACCTATTTAGAAGGAAATCCTTGACTCCCACATGTGACACTAGCAACTAGATCATGTTGTTTGAGATTAACTATTCGAATTTCTTAAAAATTATTATAACTACGAGGATGTGCTTCTCAATGAAGGATTACCTCACTTCATAGTCCTCTAAACTATGACTAAAGAAGGAAACCATTTTCTTGAACCCATCTTCGTCATTTTGTACTCCAAGTGTGGAAATGGTGTCTGAACCACCGAAAGCATAAAGCATGTAATATTTGGAAAAGTATGGATTAATTAGATTTGGGGCTTGAGATATAACATTTTTGATATCTTAAAAACATGATTTTACCTCCACTTTCAACTTAAATGAAATTATCTTATTCAACATCATGGTTATTGGCTTCACGAGAGTAGAAAAATCTGGTAAAAATATTCAAACAAATATTATCCTCCCTAAAAATCTTTGGAGAGACTTGTTATGGCTTGGTAGTGGAAATGATTCAATGTCTTCAAATATTTGTGGATCAATTATCAGTCCCTCATTAGACACAATGTTTCCCAAGATCTTTCCTTCATGAGCTAAGAATATAAAAATTTTGGGATTCAAAGACACTCTGAATATCCTAGAGCTTTAGGACACCTATCTAAGATTGAAGAGGTGACTTTCTACATTCTTAAAAAACATATTGATGTCATCTAAGTACACAAGAACTATTTTATTTATCAACCCCTTGAATTCCATGTAGATAGCCCTCTAGAATGTACCTCCATCATTCAATAACCTGAATGGAATTTTACTATAGGAATAAGTGCCCTATTTGGTGGTGACGGATGTTTAAAACTAATACAATTCTTTCGCAATAATTTGATTATATCCAGAGTATCCATCTAGGAGAGAGATTATTTCTTAATTGTCTAACACCTGTAAGATATGCTCCATAGAAGGAAGTGGATAGTGGTATTTGAGAGATGCCCTATTCAAGTCCTGAAAGTCTATGCATAACCTGATTTCCCCATTTATTTTCTTGAGTGGTACCAGATTTGTAACCCAATTTGAGTGCTTGATTGGAAATATGATGCTTTCCTCTATCAACTTATTCAACTCCTTCTTCATGAGAGGCTCAAGATGAGGATTGATCGACCTTTGCTTCTACCTAATAGAATTTTTCTCTAGATCCAGTTTGATAGTGTGTTGTGCCAACCTTGGATTGAAGCCATTCAACTCTTCGTAGCTCCAAGAAAAGACATCAAGGAAATTTAGGCAACGCTATATGAAATCAGATCTCTCTTATTGATTACTTACATTGTCAATTTGGATTGTTTTACCTACTCTAAATGATATGGGCTTCGAATCATCCCCTTTGATGTGAAAATTTTCCTTATCCCTCCGAAATTAGTCATCGGGATTAAAAATTGATTCCAATGTCACCAATCCTTTTGGAAGATTTTTTATCATCAATTGAACCACCTAATCCCCATATTTTTGCTCTAATTTATCCTTGTTATTTGAGAATAATTTATCCTGCTGATCATACATGAACACCTACCATCTTGTGTTGTTATATGGAACTTCTGGCCTCACAATTAGATCAATATGTGGCTGCGTTTTATCTTTTTTGATATTGTCAACCACATCAAATGTTGCTCCAATCACTACAAGTTTGTCTGCAACTTCATTATTATTCCTAGATATGGAATCGATGTTGAATTCTTCAAAGTCTTCAATTTGATCTCATACCTAGTTCTTGTAGCTCCTTACAACATAATTTTTGAAAGTCTTTAACCCTCTGACTTGGTTGAAAATTAACTCACTATCCCCGAACACCTAAAAGTTATTTATACCTTTTTTCCTGGCCCCATTAATTCCATAGATTAGAGATTCATACTCACCTATCTTATTTGAGAAAGAAAAATAAATAGTATTTTATGTTATTTGATGACACCAACATTGCAGCTCCTCCAACACCTTGTCTGATCCTTGAAACATTAAAGAAAAACTGCCATACTTTGTTTTCGTCCTTATCTTCTTGCTTGGTGATGCTAGGGAAAGGTGGATTCTCTTCATGTAGACAATAAATGCCTAGTTCAAATTCTTCCATCTCAGGTTGTACGGATCAAAAGTTTTCCTTTTATTTTCCCATACATTCAATGTCAAATTTGGGATGCCCTAAAATTTAGTACCTATTTTAGGAACATTTGAAAAATCTTCCTGATCAAAGGATGAGCAATTTGAATTGATGGGACTTGGCATAAGAGGAACAATGTGAAAATTTGAAATCGGTTCAAACATAATAGTGGATTTTCCTTCATATTTCATTCTAAAGAGCATGTGTGACAAGTCTATCTATAGATACCTGCCAATTATGGTTGTGAACTCCCTTTACATGAACAATTGAAAAAGTGGTGGTAAGTCAATTACAGAAAAATCTTGCAAAACTATGACATTGGGACAAACTTGTAGTCTAAGACTTAATAATTTGATCACTCCAAAAGTTCTCATTTTTTCCCATCCAATTACACCACTCCTTTAGAGACAAGTTCATATTTTAGGCCCAATTGATCTACTATCTGTTTTGGCATTACTAAACTACTTGCCCCTGAATAGATCATGCAGTTGTGCACTGAGTTGTTCCCAAAAATTAATGATACATAAAATGGTGGAGGCTTAAAAAATTTTAGTGGTTGACCTCATTCTTGCTAAACTGCATTAGTGAGAACATTTTCATGATTTTAGGATAATTCATTCAAGGTAGACCAATTGGCCATTGGTGCTTGCAACAAATCCCATTCTCCTAGAATTTCAAGTGACTCCCACCTACAAATGCTTATGTGATTTTTCTTCAATTTATTAATAATTTTGAAAGGGGATAGATTGTATTTTTCTTTCCCCCTACTTAGCACAATCTTTTCTGAGGCTTGAATGGGTCCATGTGCTACTACAACAGGTGCCTTAGTCTGAATTTGTGGGTTTTGGGTTGCACTTGCATTACTAACTCCTTATAGAATGGCATGATGTTGAGAGACAGTCAGGCTAGATGGCTTCCCTTCTTCTATGTTCCTCTCCTTTGCCCTCGTGTTGATAGTTACACCTTGGAAAGGAGGTTGATTTACTCCACAAAAGTATTTCATTTTCCAATTGACCAGTGTGGTTTTAGTCGAAGGGACCTCCTGTGTGGTTACTTATTACTGATTATCTTCCTCACTTGGATCTTGGGACAAATGGACGGTTTGCACCATCATATCATAATTTAATGCACCGTTGAAACACGTCACATGATTATGAGGTCAGTTACATGGAAAGCACCATTCATATTCTTGTGCAAGTATGTTCGAATTTGGAACCAATGCTCCAGATATTGAGACTACATTTAGATTATATAGTTGAAATGACCTGAAAGCTTAAGGTTGTCCTTTGTTTTGATATTGATTTGTAGCTTGAGCCAGAATTCTATTTGATTGAAATGGAGGCCTCTTGGATTAAGATTGAGGATGATACAGTCTAAAGTATTGATCATGTTTCTTGTTAATGGTCACTACCTCATTCCCTTAATATTGTTGCCCCTTCAATACTTCTTGTATCTTATTCATGACCTCCTAAATTTAATTAGAAGTACTTGTAGAAGTGGAGGCCCAGATATTGCTTTGATTTTTAGGGGATTTAATGAGAATCAACTCAGGTGCTTGACTAGTTGTAGGATTTCCCAATTCTTGATATAGAGGCATAGGTGGCCTCGGTGTAAGCTTTCTTGCTTATATCAGACAATTTTATACTCTAATGTCTCTGTTGTAGTCTCTAAGAAGCCTTGTTCCTCCCATTGATTATATCATCATAGCTATGACTAAATTTAGAGCCTTCAATAAGTAGAGGAATGTACATTGGCTACCTGGTCTCATGACCACTAGGATTCTATCCCATGTCTTTTGGAATTGTAAATTAAAATCTACCATCTTCTCACTTCGAGATCTCTTGATTTTTTTCAATTGTTCCAGTAAAGATGGATTGTCTACCCTTTCTCCAAACTGATCATAGAGGGTTATACATAGTTGATTTTAATTTGAAATAGACCCTGATGTTAAGCTCCTAAAACATTGCAAATATTTACTGTTGAAAGAGGAAGCTAACAACTTAACTGCAACATCCATTTCATTGATCTTGTGGATTGCAAAAATATTTGCAATGTCTTAGATATGGTCAATAGGGGTTGTATTATTTTCTCCAATGAAGTATGGGATTTTTTTCAATGTTACAACTAGGATTGGATTTTGTGCATTGAGGGAAAGTGGAATAATACCCATGAATTTGACAAAATGATATTGTGGTGCTTGATAAGCCATTATGATTGGTCAAAGAACCCTAGTTGACTTAAGGAAAGGTCTAATAGGTGGAGGTGTAGACAAAGTCCTTTTAGGTGGAGATGGTGATCTTTTTACTCTTCTTCCTCTCCTTCCTCTTCCTATAGATAATTGTAGGTACACAAATATTCCTTCTTCTCTTGTTTCAAACCTGGTTTTAATTCTTCTCATTTACTTGTGCAAATTTTGGTGTTCTATCACTGAGTTCTAACCCTAGAATTCACCATAAGTGTTGGGAAATGACCCTCTAAAGGTTAGGGTTTTACCAAGCCACACGTAATATTGATAAAAATGAGGAAAAAAACTTTGAAGGGCCTAATTGTTGATTTCCAGAAGTCAAACTATGTCTTACAACTGCTAGTCTCTGAAACCCCAAAATTTTGAGAGATACCTGAAATTCTAAAATTCAAAAAAAAAGAATTTCCAAAAATTCACAATTCCAAAACCCCAAAGTTCCAAAAACACGAAATGATTGAAATCTGAAATTTGGAAAAACTAAAAAAATTTTAAAATCCAAAAATTTCAAAAATCAGAAATTCATAATTAAAATAATATCCTTTCGATCTTTGGCCCCTGATATATCTTTCGGTGAAACTTAGACTTTTTTTTCTCATCAAAAACCTATGAAAAGTAATTTTGGAACTTTCACCTTGTGGTGAAAAATTTGAAATTTAAAATGTGCAAAATCCAAAGTTTGAATTCTTGCAAATTCCTTCAAAGCTTGTGAAAATGACCTCTGGTCCCACTGAGCATGTAAAAAATATTGTGGAAAAAACAAAACACCCCTGAATGCTTGCAATTTGAATGATTGGGCACTCAGTTTGATTTTTCAAATGTGGACTAATCCTAAAGTGTGAAAAATTTTGAAATAGGATAGCTCTCTTGAGAAGGTCAGATTCCTATCCAAACCTTGTGCCAACTACTGCAAAGTGCATAGAGTTGCAAGTCTAACCCTACTCTATTTATTTTCTCAAGGGAAAAGGATAGAAGAATGCATGAAAGATAAACCTACTCTAAGGGAAGGTGATGCACCCAGAAGAAGTATTGAATAATTTACACTTTATAGGAATGAAAAAATAAGCAAATTTGAGGAGGGTGATCTGGTACCATAGATCAAACACCTATTACAAACCCATTTTAATCCTACAACACAAATATGATAATGCACAATAAACATAACTGTAATGAAATATCCGTTGTTGAGAATCATCCACAATTTTTTAAAATTCCTCTAGAATATTATACAATACATTACATAGGGTCCAAAGGAATGAAATTTTTATAATAACGATAAAATGGGAGGTTTGAGCTTCACATATTTCTCATATACAAGAAAGAAGGGAGGGGAAATTGCTAGTATCTAACCTTCTTTACTGATTCCTTCCTTAAAATTTATAGGATAAATTTAAAGAGAGGAGAGAGAGGGAAGAAATCTGAACTTCCTTCCAAGCCCACAAAAATCATCATTATTATCCTTGCAATGGTGGGAAAATCCTGAAAATTTCATACTCCTTGTACCTTGCCTTTTGTTTCAAGAAATGGCTTCATGATGTGCCTAGATACGACCTCTAGCCCTATATCTTCATCATGGTTTTTCAAACACCAAACTTGTTAAATTCATATATATCATAATTGCATGGATTAGATCTCAAAAATATCTTTCCAATGACTGTAAAATTGTAGAAAATTGTAGACTAAAAATGATATTATTATCATTTTTACACCAGGTTACTTCTAGGGATCATCCTTTACCTACCCCCTTGATCTCTAAATTTTTGCACCTCTACTAAATTCCATTCTAAAATCCCTTTCCAATGAGTTTAATTTCATTAAAAAGGGCCAAGAAATGCAATAGTTATTCTATTGTTAGTGAATTCTACCATTAGGGATCTTTGTCCATCCATTGAGCTCAAAATATTACCTACTGAGCTCTCGAATCAATGAAACTCAGTCTCCTGATGTAATAAGCTCGACTTATGGCCTGGTTTCACTCCATTCTAACCTACCCACTATAGAGCTCAATGCATATCCCCAAATTTTTTCTTCCTCAATGCAACTTGTGATTAATTTTTGGG
This sequence comes from Taxus chinensis, assembly GCA_019776745.2. Classification (NCBI taxonomy): domain Eukaryota; kingdom Viridiplantae; phylum Streptophyta; class Pinopsida; order Cupressales; family Taxaceae; genus Taxus; species Taxus chinensis. The sequence continues at coordinate 238,497,881 of CM034147.1, forward strand.
TATTAGAAACCTCTAACTTGGCTGGGTTTCGGACTTTTCAACCTCTTCATTTTAGACTTTGGGAAATCAAAAATCTGAAATAAATATAAAAAAATATCATTCCCCAATGTCTAAAATTCACCCAAATCTCCATGATGAAATTTCTTTTTGGAATTTCAAACATTGTGGCTTCAAATTTTTTAGACTCGCCACTTCATAGATTTAGCTCCTCATTATCTAAAAAAAATTACCTCGTTGAACTTGAAAAGGGGTTTGACCTCAAAAACGGTTCACTGCGAAGCTCATCACATCACCCTTCCTTTCAAATTTTTAGACCTCACAACCTCATAGAATTTTAGCTTGCCTCTTCTTTGTTTTTACCGCCGAGTTTCCATAGTGCTAAACCTTTGAAGCCTAAAATTTTTACAATTTGGAATTTTCTTCAATCTCCCCATGAGCTAGACTCTCGAGCTACTCTGACGACCTCTGCAAGAGTTCCTCCACCATTGAATATAATCCTTTCCTTCATCTATCCAAACATGCACAAATCCAACTCATCTTGGCTCATGATGTTGATTCCATATGAGCTCACCCTTTGCATTTTATTCCATGCCAAAAAAATCATCCCTCTACATTTTCTCATGGTTTTGTCTTCATTAGCTCCTAGTTTTCATAACTCGCTCAGCCTATCTAGCTGACCTGTGACATCACTTCACAAACCTCCGAGCTTCCTTGGCCTTCCTGCTATGAGCTCGGGATTGATCTTGGGACATCTAATGAGCTCGACCCATCATTGATATATTTCACTAAGTTCAGAGCCTCAGGGCCCCTTGAATGCCATGATTCATAAGTCGACCTTCCTATGACATGCCAAGATTTTGTTGAGCCCTCCGATGGCTAAACCAACACCAATAAAAATCAGGTAGCCAAGTAGCTCACCAAACTACTTGGTGATCACTCCATCAACTCGCCTAAATTAGGTGATCCGAGCAAATTGGTGAGCTACCTTTTAGCTCGGTGGCCTAAATTAGGTTTATTTTACATTTGGCCCCAGAACTCTGAGTTTGGTCTTTTTTTTCTAATTTCTTTAGTTGGATGCCTCATGGGGACTTCCAACAAGGTATTTTAAGAATCTTCATGTTTTCCTTCCAATTTTTCTTATTTGGATGGGATGTAGGCCCACAAGGCCTGCATTTCCTCATTTTTTAAGTTGACCTTAACGGTCAAAACCCAAAAGAGAAAAAAATTCCTAAAACTTGTTTTTCACTCCCGAATTCACTGAATGTATTCTCGAAGCCTCAAAAATCTCATATGACTCAATTTTTTCCTCAGGTGCCTTCTTTAATTCCTAGGTCTTGTTAGGTCCATGTTGTCCATTTTGCTCTGGTGGAGAAAAAATGGATGACATGTATATTTTAGGACTTATCCAATTTTCAAGGTGGATACATGTCACTCTAGGGATAAAAGTGCATTTTTTTACACCAACTGTCACATTCCCTTGAGATATTTGGGAATAAAAATTTCTCTCAGCTCCATTTAATCCCTACGGACCATCATATGACCCCAAAGAATCTGAAATATGAAATTTTAGCCCCTTTACATTCATTGTTAACCCTCACCGTTGTGTAATCAGACTAGGCCATTTGTCATCACCAAGTGAGGGTGCATTTTGTTTCACCTTATATCCCATCCCCTTTCATTAGTTGGGACACATAAATGTGCCTCATTCCTAACCTTGCCCTTGATTCCTCATGTGACCCTTGGAAATGATCTGCGGGCCATTTTCAGCGCCCTCTTCACAGCGCCTTCGTAAATCAACAAGTGACACTTTTCATCACTAGAATGAGGTGCATTTTCTTAAACCTTGTGACCCATCCCCATGGGGCAATAAAGACACAAAAATACACCCAAGCCTATCCCTTTCTCTTGTCCCTCATTTGTCCTTGTGTCAGCCCCCATGTGATTTTTGTTCACTCTCTCTCTTTTCTCTAATAACAAATCCTCATCCACCACTTGTTAGGCTGAGGTTGAGGTGTATTTTCTTGCACCATATGTCTTTTAGACTTAATAAAATTGGGAAAAAAAAATGAGCCCCATGCCTAAGGGGATTTTAAAAGCTAAAAATTGTAAAAAAATATATCTTTTGTGCTACTTATGCATGTGCATTAGAGAAAACTACTTTGGGAAGACTCTTCAAATAAAAATTTCCCTCCTCCATCCCTCCTTTTGTCTTTGATACCTCTAATTTCATTTATGAAAAAACAACATTAAACCAACAAATGCTTCAGACACCATGCTCGTTTCTTTTCATGTTTAATTTGTGACAAAAAAAATGTAAAAAAATCATATCTCACAATACGGTGCATGGATCAAAGTCAAAGTTTTTTTTAAAATTCTCATTTTTAGAGGCCTAAAAGAAGCAAGTTGCATCATATAAAATGGTTACCTAGGTTTTTAATAGTAAAAAAACCCTTGTTTTATGGCCTTGATTTAGTTCTTTTGATTTCCCATCACCCCGACAAACAGATCAAGCCGGAAATGTTAACACAAAGTCCAGGAGAAAAACCTATCTTGATGAATTTGGTTTCTTCATAATCTGAGGTGGGAAAGAACACTATCTAAAACACACTAAATCCATTAATAGCATCCATGGCAGATCCAGACATTTAATGCTTGCTAGGTAAAATTTCTTTTTTAATTTCCAAACCTTATAGCCATCGAAATATAGTGAAATTTAGAGAACGATATCGAGATGAAGAGATAAATATAAAAAATAATGTCCCTATTGTGAACTGAGGTTTTTTTGTGACTTACTAAAAATAACATATGTTATATCCCTCCATATGCTAAAAATATTAAGTCCCCTGAGTTGTAAATTTGGATCACTAGAGACAGTAAGAAACAATGTAAAACAGAAGGTATAAAAAAATGGCAACTTTCCCAAAATAGTAGACCCAGAAAAAACAATGTGCTAAAAATAGAAATTTTCTTAAAATAGTAATTCATAATCAATGGAATAGGATGAAATGTGTAGGATGGTTGTGAAGTTCATATTGGAGAAAAACTACCTGCGAGAAATAGAAAGCCTTCATTCTGGGTAGAGAAAGTTTGAGATGGATCCATTTTCAATCAACTTTCAAATTTTTGGACTCTCCATGGGATTGTAATATGACATCATGGCTCAAATAGAGAATGGATAACTCTATGAGGGTCCCAAAAACCTCATATTGTAGCATAGTGTGTAGAACCAAGAGGCAAAGTGTTCAATGTGAACTTCATCAAAGATTTCCATCAGTGTGGCAGTGTGTGGAAGGTCATCATGGGATATTTTCCATCATCCATTTCCTCAGAGTATATATTCATCAAAGGTAGATTATTCCTCATCCATCTATTAGAGCATTTTTTCTCTTCTCTCCTCATTCTTTCTCCTCTTCTTTATCCCCTTTCTAATTCTTAGTTGTGAGCAATTATGATGTTCATCCTATTCATTTTAATGTGACTATGGTTGATATTGTAATAATTCACCATCAATTAATAAAAGGTGACTTAATTTTCATTCCTAAAGGATTTGAAAAGTTGCATATTATAGAGAAAAAATGAAAGGTCATGTCGGGGGGTAGGTGAAGAGTCTTCCCAAATTCTATAAATTGTTATGACTTCCCCATTCTTAAGGGTTGTAAATTTTTTATGCTCAAAGAGATATTAATACTTGGAGTGAAGTAAAAGAGATGGAAATTTTCCTCTATTTTTTCTCTCACATATTCTTCCATTCCTCACTATGTACAACCTTGCCAAACTATTATTGAAGAAGAAATGAGCTTCTTACTTTTCTTGATGAGAGAATTACTGAAACTTTATGTTTATAATTCTATCTTATCTTGATGATAGTAATAATTTATTTTTCTTTTAAATTTATGCGATGATATACTCTAAATAATTTTTGTAGGAAATTGATTGTCTATGTTATATATTAAACCCTCATTCCTTTTGTAGACTATCTTTTCTACCTACTCAACAAATTCCTCCATTGCAAGAAATAGCATTCTTTTTCCATAGGTTTAATGGAGTATTTCTGTTGGATCCTTGACCTATAGGCCATCCTAAATTTTAATTTTCATTAATGAATAATTAATGGAGCTACAACATTTAAGTAGAGGGATGTAGAGTCCCAGAGCATTGGTGGATATCTATCAATTTTTCCACCTATTAAATTTTCTCGCCAACATAAGAAAACATTAGAACCAACTTGCCGCTGATACACCAAAACACTAAAACCAACGTTAATAGGGAAAGATAGTGATAACCTAGAAAACATGTAAAGATTTAAACATCTCAACATAACCATTAGGTGATTCTAAAATTATCATAAATGTAAGTGTTAGGTTGTGGATCCTGTTTTTATGTTACATGTGTTGTAAATTATACACTAAAATTGGTGTAATAAAACCATTGATTATTGGAATTTAATTACTATTGAAGAAGATGTAGTTTTTTGGTACTATAGGATTTGTCACTTTGATCCAAAAGGGTGTGTAGGTTTTAAAGGATAGATTACCTAGATTAAAAGAGATTGATTTAGATTTCTACAAAGATTATGTGTAATAAAAATAGAAAAAGGTAAAGTTTCTCAAGTTCAGACCTACAATAAAGGAAAATATCTTGGAGTTGATTCATTCAGATGTATAGGGAGCAACTTAGGTGTATGAAATTATGAGAAAATATGATTTGTTAGATCAATTTAAAATATGTAAAGCCTTAGTTGAGTATGAAACATGTCCTGAGTTCTTATGTATTAGGTCAGAATATTGAAGTATTACATCAGTAAATGAATTTTCTAGAAATGGAATCCACAGACAGAGAATATTTCCATGAACTCAACAACAAAATGAATTGTAAGAAATAATGAATAATAATTTCATGGAGCATGGTAGGAGCATGATTTTGTATCAAGGTTTTCCCATGAATTTAGGGTGGATATAGTGAGCAGAGATATATATCTGATCAATGGATGACCTTCAAATTCCTTGTGTTGAGCCATATACAAAGACGCATGGTCTTTTCAAAAGGTAGATTATTCCATTCTTAGAGTATTTGGATGTGAATCTTTATTCGTATGGAGAAAGATGATAGGACCAAGTCAGAGGCTAAATATACAAAAATTTCATTTGTTTGTTTTGATGTGAGTGACTTTGTTTTCTAGATTTTGAGCCTTAAGGACAAGAATATCCTCCATTCTAGGGATGTGGTTGTTATCCAAAATTCACCCCTCAAGGTAATTTTGGATAACATGCATTAGATTATTCAGTCACGGGCTAGTAGAATTGATTCAAGGCCAAAAAATAATGTTTTGGGGTCCCCTTGGCATCTCTCTAACTTCCCCATCCAAGGAAAAATCTAACAAGTTAGCAAAAATTGAAAAGATCAAACAAACAAAGTCACAGGCTTGTTTTAATGCATTTCGGGTCTAGAGGCTGTGGATCATACCAAGGTTCGTCATACTAGGTTTGGAGCTGAAATACAAAGGAATTGGCTAAATTGGCTTTTTGTGTCCCAGACCGCACCGGTTCAATAGGGTCGCACATTGTCAAAATCGCCGCAAGTAAAGAAAATCAGAAAAAGTGAACATTTTTGTCCTAGGTAGTTTGCTGGATAGTTGAGATGTTGGGATGGATGGGACGTGAAAATCTGATTTTTCTACAAGTCAGTATATTGTGGGTGGCACAGAGATTTTCATCCAGGATAGTCGGGACAAAAGTACGCGTGGGACGTGCAAAGGTGAAATCCTTGCACAAGGAGATAAAATAAGTGGATGCTATTGATGTAGAAATCAACAGCCCTCATGGCCTGGCCAACAGTGGATGCATAGGGAAATGGAGGCTCAAATCCGGTGATGCGGTAAAATGTGTCCGGGACAGCTGGGACATGTAGACCCAATTTTGCCAAAATAGTTACAATAAAGAGAGAAGTCAAAGTTTGACCTCCCGAACTTCAAACGGCCATAACTTTTGACTCCGAGCTCTAATTTTCTTAATTTTAATGAGGGTAGATATATTTAAATAAGATAAAAATATTTGGCTCTAGTTAGTTAATCCTCATTCTCATCAAATGACAGAAAACACCTTCCAGACCCAAAATAGTTTCTCACACTTAGAAGGTCATAACGTTTGCATTTCTCAACAAAATCACACAAAATTGGTAACATTGGAATCGTGGCTTTGAGTCCAATTCACAACAATAAGAAATTCTATATTTCATGAGAAATTGATGGGGATTTTTCATAAAACGTGGCCAGGTTTATGACAATGTTTTATTTGGTAGTTGAAAGTGTAATTAAGAGGCATGGTCATCATTCTTTCTCTACTGCAGCACCTGGGATAGTATGGGGAGCATTTTACAAGTAACATAAAATCATTTCACTCCATTTAATGCCTCTTACAAGTGGTTGAAGGATAGATTTTGGGATTTCTATTTTCCCCTTCTCTCTCTTCTCTTTCTTCTATAAATTGGAGTGTTAGGCTCATTGAAAAGAGAGGTATTTTTTGTTGTAGAAAAGTTCAGTGAAAATTTATTTGTGAATCCAATGTGTTGTAGGCCCTTGTAGTGGACTCCTTGCATGGTGATCTAGGCCCTTATCTTGTAATAGATTGAATTATGCATATCATGAAGTAATAAAATACAAGTTTGTGGATGCATCTTTCCCTACTGTGTTTGTTTACACTCTTCTTTCCCTGCCAACCTTCATTACAATAATATTATGTCTATTTTTATGCTCTTGCAAGGAACATTATTATTTTGCATGTATGAAATATTGTTACCAGTGCATTTGCTAGATTTTGGAGAACTGTTATCACCCCTTCCAGTATGCATTTTACTGCTATTTTTGACACATTAGATGACTACTCTAACACCCCTCCTCTTCTGGTGTATCGCTGCTTTAGTGTAAGATTTCATTTTCATGTATTATCTCTTCTTGTTCCCTTGGAAAGTTAGACTAAGAGAGTTAGTTTTTTGCCTGCATTAGAGTAGATTGTGGTAGGTAGTTTAGGAGCAAGAACCAGCTTTGTCTAGAGGTCTATCCCAAGTAGCAAGTCCCACAACTTGGAGATAGTACCCATGTTATCCAATCACACCGTGAGCTCAAGCATATGCACTTGTGTAAACATTAGGGTGTTGTGATTCGGTGATAACAGTGGTATTTAATGAAAAACTCATGTATAAACTATAGCTACAGGATCAAAGAGAGGATTCAAGAATAGATTACACATTTTTGGAGGACATTGTAGAACAACTAGTTCTAGTACAACCTATTCAGGCACATACTCCACATAAATCCCAAACTCTTGTGATGAGGAGGAAACTGTACGTACCCAAAATTGTAGGGTGCTGCACCATCGGAACAACGTAACACATGCCCCAATGATGATACAGGTCTCCTCGTAAGGTGTTCGGGATCCGGAAAATCTCTCTAAATATGCGTTAACATCCCACATGCCCCGCTTAGCCTCTGCGTGCTTTATTTTTCTCGTTTCCCCTCTTTTCCTTTGCATTTTGGTCTTCAGTTATGAAACTGCCACCCTGACTAGGCAGTGGTCTCGTGACCGCCGCCTAGATAGGGCAGCGGTCCTGTAACCGCTTCCCTACTCAGGATAGTGGTCCTTCATGCATTTTCAAGAATGCTCTTTTAACGTGACTCATGTAAAATGTTCAATGTTTACCAGCTTTTTTCACCGCCTTTGGCTTGCATTAATGATTCTGGTTCCCTGGAATAGTGTTTTGGCATTATTTATAGTTTAAGAGATCAATTTTATTTTTACCTTTGGGTGAATGGAAATTCTATAAATAGATGGCTTGTCCTCAAGCAAGTGGCCCCTCAAATTTTCCTCTCAATTTCTCATTTCAATAGCTTAGTCTTTGAATTTTATCTAGGATTCATAGTTTTTGTCCATTGCATTCTTAGTTAGTGTTGTTTTACTATTAGAAAGCCACATATCCATCTTATGCAAAGTACTGTTGTTATTTCATCCAATCCATTGGAGGTACAGAATAGTCTAATTTGTCAATAGGAAGCCATTAAAGTTACAGGTTTTGCTCGTCAAACAAGATAGTTTCAGGTTCTGGATGTTTTATGTTGCATGACTCACAATAAATCCTGCTAGGAATTGCATAAGCCAAGCTCTGTACTCTTGTGCTATCCCTCTCCTACTCGCATTGTATTCAGTTTGCAGTCCTAAAGCTGTCCTTTGTGCCAATATCTACCATTGTTGATGCCAGCATTGCACGCTTTTCTGGATCTACGTGAGCATGAAGGAATGAGGAGATCACATTGAGGGGACAAAAGCACACACACCATCGGATTCACCACTATTCTGCAAAATCCAAGTTCAAGCTTTCAAAGTTTTAGTTAAAAATATATCAAATAAAGTAGTCAATCATTTCATTTCAAGCCAGTTTCACTTTCGATATTGCCAGGGAAGTTGTGAGGATTGATAGTTTCTAAGAAACTATGATTCACTCCTCACTTCTGAGGTAGGATTGAGAGTCTTTCAAATAGAGTAGATCAATTATCAGGTTATTTAGAATAGATCTACAAACCGCACAGACAAGTAGCTATACTCAGTTACTTTGTTTGTTTTAAATTACATTATTAGTTTAGTTGTCAATTCTTAAATATATTAGATAATTGTTCCTTTAAATTATGTTCAGTATTTTATCAATAAATTATCAGACTTAGAAATATACGTAGATATATCTCACATATTTAGTTTATTCTGTTACTAGTTAGCTTTATATCAGTTTCCTTTTGTATGACAATCACGGGACCTAGAGAGCTCAGAGAATACATATTCGAGCCAATTGTGCCTCAACCAAATCTCGTCACAGCAGTAACTGACATAGACCAAGAACCTTAGAATCCAAATCTTCCGAAAAATAGCAGATTTGCAATAGATCAGCTCACAGTTGAGCGGGTTAAACATAGAAGACGACCAAGCGCATATGTTTTGGTCAAATCAGCCAAACTATAGATTACCCTAGATAAATATTCTGCATGACTGTAGAAGGGCTTGAAAGGGAGAAAATGTTTCGGTTGTGATCCTTTGGTCCCACAACCAGACGTACAGGAGACACTCTCACAGACATAGATACTAGCCTAAGAATTCAGGTTGCAAGAACATGCCTGTGAGATACTCTGAAAAGATCGTACAACTATTAATTCTTAATATAGAGGCTGAGAAAGCATATGACTATTGGATAGTAGGGATTAGGGACTAATTCCGCACATGACCATAGTAGGTCCACAACAACCACTAGTCTATGGTTGTGACCCATAAATCCCGCAACCCAACGAATCCACAGGTGAATCAGATATAGATGTTGGCTTACGCACATTAGTATTCAGATCTACTCCACTTCCACCTATCATCATCGACACAATTATCCTTGTTAGATATAGCGGCTAACGATAGCTAAGGATTTCTAGACTAGACCAGATAATCGCCCCATAGAGATCAACTATATCCATCATCCACTCTATGACCCTATCTGGAGACATACACGAAACTATCCCAGGTCATTTTCCACGTATCCCATAACCCATAGATCTGAATCACGCCAGAGCTTGATATTGATTGGAGCCTTTGAGCATTCATCATCATTGCCGATCGATCTATCATGCCAGTTCAAGTTAGGAGAGCCTTCTTTTCCTTAGATTCACAGATTCCACTAGTGCGCGTCGAAGACATAAGATTGCCTAACTAGCTTGTCTGCATCCCACCCGTATTCCATCCCCACCGGCTGTCTTGGCACGACCTTCAGTAGGTCGGGTGTGAGGAAGAGTTACTTGTAGATTCCCATGCTTGCTTGTCACTTTTCTGCATTGTACAAAATTGGTGAACACAACGTGAAGTCTCCTACTGTCTGGTTCGGAGTCATATTTCTACTAGTTCTTCCAATTACAATACTTTTCATGTCTTTTACTACCTCATCATCTTTCACCAATCAGCTTCACCAACAAAATTGGTGAACCTGACGTGAAGCAACACAATACTTTTCCTTATTATTTCTTTCTTCCACCTTCGTTCCTTCCCATTATTCTGTGGGTATTCATATACCCCCCGAATATGTCGGGAGTTCGATGCATATGGCAGACCTCTCCTAGGTCTTGAGGCATATTATGCTTAACTAAATAGACAGTCATCACCCTCGCTCTCAGTATGGGGTGACAATTATTCCGAAAACCAATTATCAATACAAACTCCTACCTCCAAGGATCTAGATATAGGTCATCCTTCCAAACAGAGGATTTGGATCAGCTCACTCAAACGCAACAAGCATAGATCCTGTCAGGCTCAAACAATATGATGTTCACAGGAGAATCTGGTTCATCTCCTCAGATGCTGCTTAGACCGCAAATTAGTAGACAATCAAACCCATACCTAGATTTCAGACGATGAACATTCAACACATTATGCCAGGAATGAACAACACTCTTGGAGTATGTATCCACCCATAGGGAGTTTTCAAACACAACTCGAGGTCTATTTTCGAGAAAATACTTCTATGCCACTGCATATAGAAAATACCCTCGGGGAAACTTGGCAAGGAAATGATCAATTCATAGCAAGGTATCACACACCTATACAATGCATCAGGATGTACAACAAACACCGCTAAGGAAAAATACCATGACTTCACCAAATGAGGTCATTTCAAATTTAGTAGAAAAGGTTAGGGGTTTGGAACTTGCTCAGGCAAATCACCATTCTCAATTCATGCAGACAGAAAATTCTAATCCTCCACACCATCCTAGCCAAGTATACCTCCTCACAAGAATAGGCACGTTGGGCATGCCTCCTCAGTATTCACAAACAAATTCCAACTAGACCCGCCATTTCTAACACTGTTCTAATTCCTCCCAGTCTAGTACCAAATAATCCATTCCTGGACAATACCCCCTTCATACTTAAACATGTACTCCAAATCACCACAATGGGAATATGTTCTCCTCTCCCTAGACATGGTTGCTCAACCACAGAAGGGTTTCCTTATGCCCCTTCCAATGCATACGCTTATGCCATATCAACAACCCATTCCACCACCACTCCCTCAGCAAGCACCATCAATGGTCAAAACCTATGCGATAGGGACTTACTCAGAATATTTGAAAGAGCCTTTAGATTTCACCATACAAAGCGTCATGCTTCCAAGACCTCTTCCTTATTTTCCCAAATACAAAGGTGAGGGAGATCCGAATGCACATATTAAGGCTTATGCCACAGCCATTCGAGAACTACTCTCTTGGGATGGGGTTATTGCTAAAATATTCCCCAAAAATTTGGAAGGCATCACCCTCGATTGGTATTATAGAATGCCTGAAGCCTCCATCCATTCGTTTAAACAACTCATTTCTGAAGTTCATTAAGGCGTTTGACATGAACAAACTATTAAGAATAGGAATCAGGGAATTCTTGCACATTAAACAAGAACACAACGAATCTGTCGCTCATTTTATCCAGAGATGGCGTATAGTCCTTTATTCTTCAGCCAGTGCTCCAAACATGGACCAAATGGAACTATGCAATTTATTCCTTCATTCTCTCAGTAGAGAAGTGAAGGAAGAAGTCCAGAAGTTCCCATTAGACTTACGATGAAGTACTTGAGAGCACTCTGTGAATAGATCAAGCAGCAATAGATAGCGGTATTAAGACGTATGGAACAAACGGGAGGTTAATCACCTCCAACCAGAATACTATGGCTTATCCTACTACCACAAATTTCAACCCAAGGACCTAAAATCCTTAATAAAAATCGTGGATTGACAATAGATGGAGTGACGGATCAAGCTAAAAAGGTAAATGTTGCGAATTCTCCCGCCACTAATGAACAACCAATGAAATAACAAATTTACCCCAACAATCAATGCAGTGGATTTCAATCATCCACAACAACAACAATAATGGTGAAACCCTACACACAGTCCAAGCCAAAACTCAACTAATTGTCAAAACCATAATCAAAACCAAAAACAACAAATACAAAACTCTAATCACTAATAGGAAATGCTTTGATCAGAGTTTTGGGCCACAATATACACCTAAGCCAACAAACTAGAAATTACAATCCTAATTCGTATTGTGGTTTCCACAAAATTCGGGGCCACGACACTAGAACATGTTGTGACTACAATAAATTCGTGCAACGTTTGCTAGAGGAACAAAGACAACTCTTCATAGATATGTTCTTGGCAGATCCTGCATCACCAGCACCAAATACGTTCACAGGGGTAGTTTCCCCTCAGAATGCTCCCCTCAAGATCTTTAATGATCTACTCCCAAATCACGATAACAATAGACAGGTTAAATCTAAATGGGACAAATAAGGGCACAATGACAGGAAACAATGATCATGAAGCCTCGACTTCACTAAATCCATTAGTTGTGCCACAATTAGGGAGTTAACCGCGACCTAAGCTCGTCGAGTTTAGTGGAATCAGACATGCCGAACTACCCATGGGAAGCTATAACAAGGACACGAGAGTATTCCTCTCAGCCAAGTCCAAGTCACTTGCCAGAGATCAGATAACATCCCACAAATATTTGTAAAACCCGTGGGCGCCTATGATTTAATTAATGATCTAACAAAAACCTTCTCACACATTTCATTTTTGGACTTACTGATGAACTCTCCTGCCCACAGGGCTGCTCTTTTAAAGGCATTAGGTTTAGGCTCATTTAATTAACATCACTCCACCTCCCGAAACATAGGTGAACCATATAGACTTTGATATCCACCCTCCGGGACAGCCGGATAGGGAAACCGAGTTTATATTCGAAATAAGCAAGATTACCAATAGATGATGAGATTACATGGAAGAGGCGACCCGGCCTTACATTTGCAAGTATGGGTTTATAATAACTACGTTGAACATGAGCAATGGTTGACAATGGGGCAGCAGGTTAACATAGTCCCCCTTCTCTTTCCTTCAAAAGCTAGGGTATGGAGAAATGAATTGTTCCACGACTCAGAAATACATTAAGAGGCTATGATAGCCTTAAATCCACATCAATCGGAACTATAATACTACCAGTCACCTTAGGACCCAAAACAATCTTGACTGAGTTTTATATTATAGATCGGGAAACCAAATATCATATGATCCTTGGCCGACCATGGATACATCGTATGAAGGAAATCCCTTCTACATTATTCCAAGAAGTAATATTCTTGCATTTAGGAAAGGTGTTCATAGCCAAAGGTGATCGAAAATCATTCGATATACACCTAGCTAACTTAAAGAAAAGACCAGGCGTTCACTCGGAATTCGAACTCTCAACAAACCAACTTAATAAACCCACTCGACGCAAAACCAGAGGAAAATTTGGTACCTACAATGGATCTTGAGACTATGAGCTTAGTCAAGACAATCCCAGTCCTCAAGGATGAGGCTAACATTGTAGAAACATAGTATTATTAGGAACCACTGCGAAGATCGTTGAATTACTAGAACAAGATCTACCAATGTTCCTACCATTTGATTCTGTAGGCATGGGATATACCCTAGGTGTTGGTTCTCTTCTAGTAGAGGATTTCTGCATGGTAGAAGTAGAATATGTTAACACAACAAATATCCTAACATGCCCATATTCCCAGCTAAATATTGGACTCTCCATTTTGATGGAGCTAGATGTCGTTACGGAGCTGGAGCAGGTGTAATCTTTACTTCTCCCTGAGGGAAAAATACTACCATTCACCTTTAAACTAAATTTCGAGTGTACAAACAATGGCGTTGAGTACGAAGCCCTCGTCCTTGGCCTTGTCTTAGCCAAGAGGATCGGTGTTAATAACATCAGGGTTTTAGGAGACTCACAATTGGTAGCAAACCAAGTCTCTGAGGTGTATGAAACCAAAGCTGAGCATTTACAGCTCTACAAAACAGTTGTATTAGAATTTAAGCAAAGAGTTTGACTTCATATCAATTGAAGCAATCCCGCGAAAACAAAATCTTCTCGCTGATTCTATAGCAACCTCATGGCATCACTGCTTCACTCCAAAAAATGAATTCCAAGATACCCGTTTCATGGTATCCCTTCGTACCGAACCGTTGGTGAAAAAAATTGTTATCAAATTCTCTTTTAACGAACAGAGATGAGAACAAATCTACTATCCTAGACCACATTGATAATGATACCTGGCCACTCTGAATTACTTAAACACCTATGCAGCGTTACATCTCACCCATCACGAAATAGATTTATCCTTAATCTCGCATTCATCTTCCTACTTCAGAAATCCCATGACAGAGCTTCCCCCATAAAAAGACCTCAACATATACACAGTCGAGAATGGAGACGATCTGGAACTACCTCAAGCCCCACCTAAGTTTGAAGAAGGTAATGCTTCTCTAATCAAAGAAACAATCGATATTAACATCAGAACAGAGGATGAACCAAGGATGTTGAATTTAGGATCCTCGTTAACTCCATCAGAAGTAGAAATACACACTCAAATCCTCAAAGAACATCAGAAGGTTTTCACATTTAATTATAAAAAAATGATAGGGGTTACACCACACATCACGGTACATAACCTCGTCACTAAATCAGATGTAAAGATGATTAAACAAAAATCAAGACCAATGAAACCTAAGGTAGCTCTCATGGTGAAAGAGGAGGTAATGAAACTCCTCCAAGTAGGATTCATCAAACCAGTCGATTACTCTCAATGGACATCGAATATAATTCCCATTGTCAAAAAGAATAGGAAGATATGCATCTGCATAGAATTCTGAGACATTAACAAGGCATGGCCTAAGGATGACTTCTCGTTACCATCCATAGACGTCATTGTTGACACAACAGCTGGATTTGAGCTTTTGTATCTCATGCATGGATTCTCAGGATACAATTAAATCATAATATCCGAACAAGATCAAGCTAAAACCATGTTTATAAATCCTTGGGGAACCTATTGCTATGTTGTTATGCCATTTAGTCTCAAGAACGCTGGTGCTACATACCAGCGGGCTATGGCATATATTTCATGATCTTATTCATAAAATTGTGGAATCCTATGTAGATGACTTGTTGGCCAAGGCCAGGAAGCGTTGTGACCATCCAAAAGTGCTTCACATCATTCTTTCACATCTAATAGAATACGAAGTCACGCTAAATCTAGAAAAATGCATCTTTGGTGTAATAGGAGGGAAGCTCCTAGGTTACATTGTATCGTCACGCGAGATCGATTTTAACCCAACCAAAATTAGGATTTTTCTCAAAATGGTCCCACCTTCAGATGAATCTGGAATCAGGTCATTTCTCAGAAAGCTTGGTGTAATCCAGAGATTCATCCCGGACTTAAGCTTCGCCATTCATCCAATCAACAATCTACTCAAGAAATCTTATAGTATTGATTGGACTGAAGACTGCAATGAATCTTTTGATGTAGTTAAGTGTTTCTTGTTATCACCACCTACACTAATGCCACCTAAGCCAGAATACCTATTAATTTTATATTCGTAAGCTACCAATGTCTCACTAGCCTATATGTTAGCTCAAAAAGATGATGACAAGAGAGAATGCACGATCTATTTCATTAGTTGATCGTTGCTCGACTATGAAACACGTTATACATAGGCAGAACGAGAATTCCTTGCCATAATTTTCACAACCAAATACTTAATAAATTATATTCTAAATCAAGAAACAAGGGTCATTGTAAAGACAGACTATTTACGAACTTTCCTCACACAAGGGTCCTTGTCTAAAAAGGTTGGATGCTTTATAACCTTAATGGGGGAGTTTGAATTAACATTTGTAAATCAAAAATCCATTAAAGGACAAATCATCGTGGATTGGTTAGCTGATAACCCACTAGACGAAGGCAATCTAGTAGATCTGGACTTTTCTGATGAATGCGTATACTACATCGAAACCAAACCTCCTATCTCTGAGTTTCCTTGGTATACTGATATTATTAATTATATCATGCACTATACATATCCAAAAGGTTCTACACCACAAGAAAGAAGGTGGTTACACGTTATCGTAGCTAAATACGTCATTATAGAGAAGGTGCTCTATCGTAAAGCATTCGATGGAATACTTCTAAGATGTGTAGACACAAAAGAATCCAAGAAGATTAGATCCATGAATCTCATGGTGGAATGTGTGGAGGCCACTTTAGTGGCCATGCCACCACTCATAAAATACATCAGATGGGATGTTTCTGGCCTACTCTAGAACACAATGTAGTAGAGTTTGTACGAAGGTGTCATAAGTGCCAAGAATTCTCCAACGAGATCCACATGTCGGCATAAGATCTACAACCAATCGTTACTCCACGGCCCTTTTCTACATGGGGCCTAGAATTGCTAGGGAAATTCTCTCCCTCATCTACAGATGGGCATAATTTCGTAATCACGGCCACCGAATATTTTACCAAGTAGGTAGAGGCCATGCCTCTTACTACTGTACCAGGTTCTATAATCGCCAAGTTCATTTTGAACCAAATCATTTGTAGGTACAGTGTCCCGCAAATCATTATCTCGGATAATGGGACTTCTTTTAAGAATGAAAAAGTTCACGAATTGTGTAATAAATTTAAAATAAGCCATCATATGGCCTCATTGTATTACCCGCAAGCCAACAGACAAGCTGAAGCAACAAACAAAACATTAAAAGTCGTTCTCCTTAAAACTGTGAAAGAAAACAAATGAGATTGGCATTTGAAGTTATATCTTGCCTTGTGGGCCCACCGAACCTCAATAAAAACACCAACAGGAGTGACTTCTTTCTTGCTGGTATTCGGGGTAGAAACAGTTCTCCCACTTGAGGTTGAAATACCCAATCTCCGTATCTCATTACAAGGGATTTTAGATGAAGATGCTTATAGAGAAGCATGTCTCTCCCAACTAGAAAGTCTAGATGAAGCTAGGTTAGATGCTGAATAGCGACATAGAGTCTATGCTGACCGGATGTGCTGGCAATATAACAAGAAGGTTTATGAATGAGACATATATGAAGGTGATCTAGTTCTAAGGCTAGACAATCGGATCGATAAAAATATCGGCGAAGTAAGGAAGTTCCGGCCCAAATGGTTGGGCCCATACCGAGTCACGAGAGACTATGGAAATGTTGCGTATCTCTTATGTACACTAGAAGGTGAGGAATTTGGTGATACAGTCAATTCCGTACACCTTAAATGATTCTACGCATAAGCAGCCAACATTATTTGTATAATTATATCTACATTGCATCTTCATATAATTAGGTTCATTTTGTCCGCTTGTTTTGAGCAATTTTGTAATCAAGGAATTTATTCTTAGAAGTAATTCATTACAAACTTCTGATGGTATTGACATAAACACTTTAATCATACTTATCTGTTTCCATGATATCATCAACTGTTTCGAAATCATTTCATCACATAAAGCTGGATATGACAAAGTCTCAATGGTAACCATACCAAGGTCTACATGCTTGTTCTCACTTTTGGTTTCTTCTTAGGATAGGTGTCTTGCCTATGGTATGTTCTAGAAGCTTCATCGTGTCACATCTATCCCATATGTATATCTCTTTAGAAGTAAGAGCATGTTGATATTTTACTCAAATAAGCAAGTCAAATATAAATCAAACAGAAAATTTTAAATTTTACACATTTCCTTTCCCTACCAACCTTCGATGATGAGCTTGCATCTCTTACTAGTGACGTAAGGTTGGGAAAGGATGGAAATGCCCTTACTCACCTATGCCTTGTCCATGGTGATAAGCCCATACTTCTTACTAGTAGTATGGGGCAAGGTATAGGGGGTCTTATTGACAATAAACATTGAAAGCAGTCAGTAATCAAATTCGAATGAAACTTTGAAATCCTGAGTCAAAAACAAATAATTCAGATGCCCAAAATTTCAAGAGGATTCAAAACCCTGAAACCTAGATTTTGTCTACCATGTGGCCATCTACGGATCCGAGTCTAGATAAACCACAAAGCAAGTTGCATCCCAAACTATGTAGTCACTCGAGTAGAGTAGGCTTGTAGCATCCTAATTTGGTTCCACCAAAGCTTTGTCTATCTTTCATCACTATCATTTCAATACATTTCATAACTTGTGCCCTTTCTAGCTCTCAGTGATAAGCCCTCGCATCTTACTAGTTGTGAGGAGTTAGAAGTGGGGCAAATTTATTTGCTCATCCTACTGGTTTATCATCACACTTTGTCAAAACAAATATGAAGTACCAAGAATTGCTTATAGAAACTAAAATTTAAAATCACATTGTGTCTACATTATCGCATATCAGCATCACGAAATACAAAAAGAAAGTAAACATTTGTATCATTTGTTCTCCATTGCATACATTCTAAAAAGCATATAAAAATAACATCATAGTTTACATGTGGAAACAGAAACAAAGTCATAATACCAAGAATCTGATCCGAAAAGAGTATATATACATATATATATATATATATATATATATATATATATATATATATATATAAATGGTCAAAATTCCTGTACAACGCCATCATGCTCTAAGCATGGTCAAAATGCTCAAAGAGCCCGGGAGATACAATATACATCATAAAAATAGTCCAAGAGAGCCAAGTGGCTTCTCAACCCCTATGAGATCCCTCTGAGAGTGCATGCCCATGCCTAGGACTCTAGCTATGCCGGTTCTCTAAGTGCACGGAGGGATCACGATCCTGAGGGGAAGCTACGGTCTCACCATGAGAATGACTCCTCATCAGGCGCTCTACTATCCTATATCCTGCCAGCTTCGTACGAAGGGTAGATACCATCATGGCCACATGTGAGATAGGGGCAAAGACATCGGTATGTCTGCCAGCTACTGAAGGCTCCCCTGTATCCACAGACAACTCTGCATGGGTCTTCTCCATAGGGATCATCAGGGTATCGGTGCATACCCGGTGAATCAGGTCCGCCACTCATCAGTGGTCTCTGTAAACAAACGAGAAAATAAATTAGAAATAATCAAGAGATAAAAATAGATGTAAGTAGAGGGAGAGATAGCAATTAAGGAAATCCTAACTCAAAGTAAACATTAAAAAGAAGGAAAATAAATCACTCAGATCGCCGGGCCTTCAAGATGGATCTCTAGGACAGCACATGCTATAGATGCCGCCGCTGACTGAGGTCCTCCTCCTGTGGTGAAATAAAAGTAGCATCCCACTACAGACTCATCCTCCCCACCAATGCTTTGGGAGAGTGGCTCCTCTGAAACCAGAGTCACCCTCTCCACGCTCTGCTCCGCCCTCTCTACCTATAAAATATCCTGAGTATCATGCCACTCAGGATCACTGTCCTCCTCTCCACCTGACTCACTAGCCTCAGCCTTGGTCTCCTCCTCCGTCTCTCCCCCTGTGAACTCCTTAGACTTGGAATCTATGTCAATGGGGTTGTTGCTGTTGTGGGAAAGACCGGAGGCAATCAGAAATAAGGGTGCTTAAGGAGCACCGACTCTCCCTCAAGCACGTACTACCCGCTTAGCCACAATAGGAACACCAAGAGTAATAACTGTTCAACCCCAGCCTCTAGAACCTCCCATGGCCTCTCAAACTGATCTATATACTGGCACCACCGGGGGAAGCATACCCATGTAAGGTAAGCCAAACTGCTGAGGAACTCGGCCAAAAGGATGTATCTCCACCCTTCCTACCCTGTTAATAAGCTTCCATGTGGTCGAGTAGGAAATCAAGGTAAGAGCCTCCTCACCCCATAAACCTGCCATGACCTGATACAGTGTGGCCTCCATGTCATCAGTGGTCAGGGAAGCAACTGACAGGTGAGGTGCTCTGAGCACCGACATGTCTATCCATCTGGTTTCCCTCACAGCTCCGGGATCTGCCACCTCTACAGCTCTGCCATAGGGGATGAATCACTCATAAATCCATCTCATAACTAGGGTTGGGTGGCTCAAAGACTTCCCCTGTAAACGGGCCACCCTGTACAAATCATGGTAGGTAGTCCGAAGTATGTCGGCTCCATAGGCGTAAATCTGGCCATGTCCCTCAATCTGTACAATGATGGGGGACCAGTAGTATAATAGAGTGTCTCCTCCCTTGTCCCTGATCAATCTCGAGGCAAGGATCCCCATAATGGCCTGGAAAATCAAGGGGATGGGTAGGCTAGGAATAGATCAGACCTCACACCCTTCTTAGATCCAGTGGAGATAACTGCATCTCCCATGTAAGAGGCCCACTGTGCTATCTGAGCCCATGAACCTACTGTCTCAAGATTAAGTCATCTCCTAATGATCAGGACCCCCAGGATACGGTAAAAATCCTCCAAAGTGATGGTCCACTCACCTCGGACCCCTGGTAATCAGAAGGTGTTCCGATTAGCATCCCAATATGAAAATAAGTCACAAAGTATGTGACTGGATGGTACAACATGTGTGATGCGTGATATATGCATTATATCGGCCCTCTAAAGAGTGTCCTCCTCATCCTGCAAAAGGGCATCTAATACTGCTAGAAGCCAGTCACACTCTCTCTCTCGGCCCCATCGAATTTACTCCTTCCTCACCTACATACACCCAAAAACACACAAAACAAAGCAAGTTAGTATCCAAATGACATTTGAAGAATCATGAAACCACATAAAAATGCAAAAACAGTTTCATAAAAGTGTTCTTTTGGCATTTTGTGAAGAACCGCTGCCCTAAGCAGGGTGGTAGTTTTGCAACCGCCACCTTAAAGGTAGCGGTCTTGTAACCACCACCCTTAACAAGGTGGTAGTCGTGTAACCACCACCCTGTTCAGGGCGGCGGTCGTGTCCCAAAAACCCACGCGGGTTTTATACCCTAAAAAGGCCTAAAAACACAAAAAATGAAAATTTTAACTAAAACAAAGCCTACCCAGTAGGCGCCCCCCCCTTGATAGACCTATTAAAACTAAGATTTTCAAAAATAACCCCCCCACGACAAAGATTTTAGCATTTTAAAATTCTGGGGGTAAAAACAGTAAATTGAGAAAAACTAACCTGTGATCTCACGGGTCGATAATCTACTCGCAGAGGCATGATCACTATCTCGTCACGAATGTTTTGATTCTACTCTCGTCAGAAACCGTCACCGTGGGTCCCAGAGCTCAAAATCAACCAAATCAACATGTGCAAATGAATAGGAAATGGGCCCACTTTTTCATATATAGCAACCTGACTTGTTCTGAATCCCCTTTCCATAGGTTTGGAGCGTCGACGAAGGTAAGTTCTTATCCCCACACAAATGGTACGTCCTCATTTCATATTATTTTAGTATTTATTTTTCAATCTATTTTGTCTATCTGTACTTAAGTTCTCTTTTTGTTTTGCAGGTGGCGAGAATTTCAGATGGCGTCATTTCGACACACAAACGTATCAGGTATAACTTCCAACTTCCCATTTCAGGACTACCATACTTGGACCCACCATTTTACACCTCATCATGGCTAAAACGCTTCTCTGAGGGGGCAATATGTATGTACCAAAAATTGTAAGGTGTTGCACATCGGAACAACGTAACACATGCCCCAATGATGATACAAGTCTCCTCCCAAGGTGTTCGGGATCTGGAAAATCTCCCCAAGTATGTGTTAACATCCCGTATGCCCCACTTAACCCCTATGTGCTTTGTTTTTCTCATTTCCCCTCTATTCTTTACATTTTGCTCTTCAATTATGAAACCGTCGACCCTGACTGGGTGGCAGTCTCGTGAACGCCACCCAGAATGGGCGGCGGTCCTTTAACCGCCGCTCTACTCAGGGTGGCGGTCCTTCATGCATTTTTCAGAATTCTCTTTTAACGTGACTCACGTAAAATTTTCAACATTTACCATCTTTTTTCACCGCCTTTGGCTTGCATTAATGATTTGGGTTCCCTAGAATAGTGTTTTGGCATTCTTTATGGTTTAAGAGATCAATTTGGTTTTTACCTTTTGGTAAATGGAAATGCTATAAATAGTTGGCTTGTGCTCAAGCAAATGACCCCTCAAATTTGCCTCTCAATTTCTCATTTCGATAGCTTAGTCTTCCATTTTTTATAGGATTCATAGTTTTTGTTCATTGCATGCTTAATTAGTGTTATTTTTCTATTAAAAAGCCACATATCCGTCTTGTGCAAGTGCTATCATTACTTCATGCAATCCAATATGGTAGAATAGTTTAATTTTAAGTACGAAGCCATTAAAGTTGCAGGTTTTACTCGTCAAAACAGATAGTTTCAGGTTTTGGACATTTTATGCTGCATGACTCGCAATAAATCCTGCTAGGAATTACATAGGCCAAGCTCTGTACTGTTGTGCTATCCCTCTCCTACTTGCATTATATTTAGTCTGTATCCTAAGATGCCTTTGTTCCATTATCTACTTTTGTTGATGCTAGAATTACACGCTTTTCTGGAACCACGTGAGCACGAAGCAACGAGGAGATCACACTGAGGGGACAAAACCACACACACCATTGGATTCACCACTATTATGCAAAATCCAAGTTCAAGATTTCAAAATTCTAGTTAAAACATATCAAATAAAGTATTCAATCATTTCATTTCAGCTAGTTTCACTTTCGATATTGCTAGGGAAGCTGTGAGGATTGATAGTTTTTGAGAAACTATGATTCATTCCTCACTTCTGAGGTAGGATCAAGAGTATTTCAAATAGAGTAGATCAGTTATCAGGTTATTTAGAATAGATCTATAAACTGCACAGACAAGTAGCTATACTCGGTTGCATTGTTTGTTTTAATTGCATTATTAGTTTAGTTGTCAATTTTAGATACATTAGATAATTTTTCTTCAAATTTTGTTTAGTAGTTTATCCATAAACTATCAGATTTAGGAATATACATAGACATATCTTTCACGGTTAAATGATTATGTCATTAGTTAGATTTGTATAATTTCCAATTGTATGCAAATCACGGGACCTAGGGAACCCAGAGAATACATATTCGACCCAATCGTGCCTCAACCCAATCTAGTCACAGTAATAACCGACATATATCAAAATCTGAGAAGCCAAGTCTTCTGAACAACAACAGATTTGCAACAGATCAGCTCATAGTTGAGTAGGTTAAACATAGAAGACGACCAAGTGCATACGTTTTGGTCAAATCAGCCAAACTACAGATTATCCTAGATAAATATCCACATGAATGTAGAAGGGCTTGAAAGAGAGTAAACATTCGGTTGTGATCCTTTGGTCCCATAGCCAGACGTAGGAGATACTCTCACAGACATAGATACTAGCTTAATAATTCAGGTGACACGAACGCCTGTGAGATACTCTGAGAAGATCACACAACTATTAATTCTAAATATGGAGGCCGAAAAAGCATATGACTATTGGATACTAGGGATTAGGGACTGATTCCACACATGACCATAGCAGGTCCACAACAACTGTGAATCTACGAGTGTGACCCACAAATCCCATAGCCCAACGAATCCACAGGTGAATTAGATATAGATGTTGGATTACGCACATTAGTATTCAGATCTACTCCACTTCCACCTATCGTCATCGAACAGTTATCCTTGTTAGACGTAGCAGCTAATATAGCTAAGGAGTTCTAGACTAGACCAGATTATTGCCCGTAGAATCCACTGTACCCATCATCCACCCTATGACCCTGTGTGGAGACATACACGAAACTATCCTAGGTCATTTTCCAAGTATCCCACAACCCATAGACCGAATCATGCCAGAGCTCGATATTGATTGAAGCCTTCGAGAAGTCATCCTTACCGATCGATCTATCACACCAGTTCAGGTTAGGAGGGCCTTCTTTACCTTAGATTCGTAGTTTCCACTAGTGCGTGTCAAAGACATAAGATTACCTAACTAGTTTTTCTGCATCCCACACGATTTCCATCCCCACTAGCTGTCTCAGCATGACCTTAGGAGGTTGGGTGCGAGGAAGAGTTACTTGCAGATTCCCATGCTCGCTTGTCACTTTTCCATCGTACAATAACCTTGGGTAAGAAGGGAACCTGGATGTTTTTCTATGTATCTTAATTATATATTACTCATTGACAATGCAGAGACTGAGTGTTTTAAGCAAGAAATGGATGTATATGCCATGAACTAGTTGGAGAAAGCCATGAATGAAGAGCATATGTCTCTATACAAAATTAGACTTAGGATTTAATAGAACTACCCAAATGTAAAAGAGAATTAAATAAAAATTTGGTCTATAGAGTAAAAGAGGAGGATCAATGTAAAAAAATGTATAAGGATATGTTAATGGTAAAGGGGTTTACACAAAAGAAAGGTATTTATTTTGATAATATTTTTTCTCCAGCAATGAAGATGACTTCAATTAGGATTATTTTTGGGATAGTGGTAGGGTAACACTTTCAATTAGAGTAATTGGATGTCAGTATTATGTTCCTTCAATGTGATTTTGAGGTGGAATTATACATGGTGCACCACGTGGATATGAGGTCACCAGGAACAAGAACATGGTGTACAAACTAAAGAAGAGCTTGTATGGCTAGAAACAAGCTCCATGATAGTGGTACATGAAATTTGATAGTTTTTTCTTAGAGTAAGGATACTCCACGTGAATAAAATATAGCACTCAGAAATTCAGCATCATGAGTATAGAAGAGGTTGAAAAATGAGATTTTTTTTGTTCATACCTAGGTTTTTGGTTAGCTGTTACAAAACCATTGAAGAATGTTCAGATGTGTTCTTTTTTGAGTTTCCACACTTCTAGGTTAGATGTGTTCCCTAGAGTTTCTGGTTAATAAGCACATGATTCCTGAGTGTGTTCCCATCCTCTTCAATAAGATGTGTTCCTGACAGTGCATGGTTGATAAGAAGTTGATTTATTCGTACCTTCACTTCAATTGTTGTACCAAGATCATGAGCAAGCATAGGCATCAAGCTACAAAAGATGTGTGACAATTATTTGCTACAATGTAAAGATTAAGGGGGGATGTTAGGAAAATTAATTTTTACATGGTTATGGATTATTTTCCTTATGGTAAATGGTTAATAGTTATTTGGATGGTTAATTGAAACAACAATATATCATGAATAGTTAATTGGTTAGTATTTAGTTAAGCATAATATTGTTATTAATAATATTTCGTAAATAGGATTATTGAGAGATTGATAGGAAAGTAATTTCCTAAAATATAGGGATGTAAATACCTATTTATATGGAGTGTTGTATGATTTATAAACATGTTGAATGAATTGAATGGAAAATTATTATTCCATGAATAATTATTTTTTTTCCTTTCTAAAAATGATCAGAATTCATTATTTGATATCAGAGTAATTTCATCCAATTCTATAATGGAGTTCATAACGTTATGAGATGAAAGTATTTTCTTTATTAATTATTTGTCAAGGTCCACCCCCACCATTTTTTATTACCGCAAGTGATGTTATCTATTTGGAGAGGATTCATATTTTCTTGTATTTAAACTAGATCAAGTTTGTGTCTTTTCTCTTTATTGTATCTTGGTGACAACATAGTCACAAAGTTGGAAACACAAATAGAGGAGATCACTAATAGATCCAAAGGAGAACATTGTTGGTATATATTAGTTTCTTCATCTGTCTATTGATAAGGTTTGATATCGATTGCTTAATGATGATTTGATGGGAATGAAATGAAATCTGAAAACAGTTTTGAAGTTGTATATGGAATGCATCCTCTTCTAGTCTCCACGTCTGTGCAAAAATTTATTCAAGGTTCATGAAGTTCTGCCAATAGACATACATGCATTTGATCTAATACTACTGTGAGTATCTATTAAGATCCAAGATTACCCTTTTCTTAGATAAACTATATCAATCATGTTTTCATATAGTGACATCAATTATTGTGGAATGGAATGGTTTCATTTTTTAAGGATTCAGATCTACATGCATTCAATTCCTTGTCATTTTTCTCACTTTGGTATTCACGTTACGACATCAAAACTTACCACCTCAACATCACTTAATTCTCATGCCATAGCTTAGAAATTGAAAGCACTAGTAAATTGAAATTCCATGCCCTCAATATGTGTTTAAACAGTGAAAGGTATGAATTGTTAAAAAATATGTGAGCTACATTTTTATAATAAAAGTCTATGTTGTCATTTGTAATATTGAATTTTACTATAGGTAAATTAGTATATTTTTAGTAAAGCAATCAAATCCCTTAAATCATATCATTTTTGTCGAAGGGTCCATTCAAGTAGTATTGTGTTTCAATATTTTGTTTCTTTTGTATGCTTATATGTCGAGTCTGGATTTATTGTCAAAGATTCATTCAACCATTATCATAGTTATTTGAGTCATAATTAGTTCCCAAGTCATATGATTAGGATTGGTCAATATTTTAATAATGATATTCAATCCTCTTTGTGTACTATTCTAGTAATTTTCATCATATAATAAGTGTGTTTTAATATCGACTATTGTTCAAGATTATTTATGTAGTCTACTATATGTCAATAGTCATTGGCAGACCAAATTGTCCTAGTAGAGTCAAGTAGGTGATTTATGGGTTATTATCATTTTCCTCTTGT
Organism: Taxus chinensis; assembly: GCA_019776745.2. Taxonomy (NCBI): domain Eukaryota; kingdom Viridiplantae; phylum Streptophyta; class Pinopsida; order Cupressales; family Taxaceae; genus Taxus; species Taxus chinensis. The sequence goes on from CM034147.1 coordinate 238,524,384, forward strand.
TAGATTAAAAATTCATTGTCAAGTCATCAATAAAGTCTGTCAAGAGTACCAAAGAAAAATATCTCTCTTGTACAGATGAATTTTTGGGCTAACTCAACATCCAATAAATATGTCTAAATAATGGGTGAAAATTCTCTTCTAAAATCAATATGCAATGTTTAAGACTCAAATTTTAAATTTTCTGAGTTAAGAATCTTCTTACAGGAGTATACATGCAAATGAGGATGGAGCTCAATCAACGACCTCTCGGAAGTCACCAATGAAGGGGTCGCACGAAGCTATGGTGGCATTTTTTGGTGAGAGTTTACCTTCAATTGTGAGCTTCTTTTTTCAAAGTACGTGTTTTACAGTTTGTTCTTGTGTCTTGTTTCTAGTTGATTTTTTTATATGTTCGAAGATCATTCCTATTCATAGTTATATTTAGTGAAAATTATTTCCTACATAGTTCCCCAGTGTAATAACATAGTGAATAATAGATAGCACATAAAAATGCAACATCATAAGTCTTGAAGAGGTTAAACAATGAGATGTTTTCTTGTTCATACTTAGGCTTGTGGTTAGCCTCTTGAAAATAATTGAAGGATGTTTAGATGTGTTCCTGCTTGAGTTACCACAATACTAGGTCATATGTGTTCCCTAGATTGTCTAGTTGGTAAGAAGATGATTCTTGAGTGTGTTACCATCCTCATTGGTCAGATGTGTTCCAAAAAGTGCATGGTTGATAAGAAGTTGTTGTTTTCCTTATTATACCTTCATTACAAGTGATGTACCAAGATCATGAGCAAGCACAGGTAGAAAGCTACAAAATATGTGTGACTATTTTTTACTATCATGTAATTACTAAAGGGGGGAATATTAGGAAAAATAATGTTTAGATGGTTAAGGATTATTTACCTTATGGTAAATGGTTAATAGTTGTTTGGGTGGTTAGTTGAAAAAATAATATATCATGAATAATTAGTTGGTTAGTATTTGGTTAAGCGTAATATGGTTATTAACAATATTTCATAAATAGGATTATAGAGATATTGTTGGGAAATTAGTTTCCTAAACTATAGGGATACAACTAACTATTTATATGGAGTGGTCTATGATGTATAAACATACGAAATGAATTGAAGGAAAGATTATTATTCCATGAATAATATTGTTTTTTCATGTGTGAAAATGATCCAAATTCATTAGAAGTATATATAGTGAATGTATAATTTCATTATGAAAAGTTTGGATGAAGAAAATTTGAATCTAGTGAAGATTCATAAAAGTCAGAATCATATGAACATGATGAGAAAAGTGGTCACAAGGGAGAAAATGAAGCTATATTAAGCTTTAGTTGGCCTTCGTGGACACAAGTGATGGGTTGAGAAGCTTTCTCAAAGATAATTAGTTCCAATTAGGATATTGTTAGGTTGTGGAGTCTATTATCGTGGCAAATGTGTTGTAAATTTTACACTACAATTACTTTCTAATATTTATGTATTCTTATCACGGTTTGGTGATGAGTTGGGCCCACAGTGGAAGTAAATGAAAATGTACTCTTTTCATGTAATAATTATATGGGTCGTATTTATCCTTTAGGTTTATGGGTTGGTTTTTCTTCCCATGCTATCAGTACCCATGGCATTTTAAAACTACTTAAATAGCTACCTATTGATGTGCTTATAAATAGTTAGACATATAGTACGGAAATATATGGGTGTGTTAATTCAAGCGTGAATTTGAGATATTTTGCTAAGAATAACTACACAAAATACATTATGCATTTTAATTATTAGAAGTATGATCTTAGACTAGATTATACTCTTGTTGGATCATTATAAAGTATGGGAAAGTATTTATTGTTGGATGTATCCTAGATTGGGTGACCATGTTAAATCATGTCTTCTTGTTGTCTATTTATGTTTTTGTATTTTCTATTCATAGTTCATTTTGTTGTGATTATGCGGGGTTGATCCACATATATTTTTGTTTATCCCTAATAGCAAGTTATTCTAGGAAATTCATGTAATGTTTGTAAAAAATATCATCTATATACATTCTTATATTATCACTTTGTTTTTTATATGTGGCGCTTTGAAAATTTTAGGTGCATTTCTAAATTTTCACCTGAATCTATTGGAAATTGATATCCTACATCCAAACCATAATAAATTAGTTGATTTTTAAAAATAATAAGGAAATGGATTTACTTATTGGAAAGTGTTACATCAATAAGCTATAAATCTCCTTGATATTTTTTAAAACAACCTTAACCATGTAAAATATCTTTAACATCTTGTTGAATACAATGGAATGCTTCATCCATACAATCTTGTGTAGCACAATTATTACTGTATATGATTTTTATTAGAAGAATCGATTCTATATGGAGAAAAAAAGTATTTAAATAGTCTTCTTCATTCAATTATTGATTTAATTTCTTTGACATGTTCACAATGAACCTCTTATATATGTTTTTTATCATGTCCTGAATGTGCTCATGCACATGTGTCATTATAAACTTATCGAATTCAAATTAGGGTACTAATTACACACAATATGACAACAACATATGCATAAATTGACAACAAAGAACCAAAAAACCTCAAGGATTAAATAGGGTAATAATGGTCCACATAACAAAATGCATAATATCGTATAATCATGGATCTCTAGGGTTCTAGGACCATACATGCATGGTGTTGAGGAATTTGGATCCATGAACGTACTAATTTGAGGGAATTGCCAAAACACAAAGGGAAACAAAGAAAACACAAAGGGAAATATATAAAACACAAGTGATAAATACAAGAATATAGAGGTCA
>CM034147.1:238527687-238621747 GCA_019776745.2 Taxus chinensis
GTGGATTGCAAAAAGAGTGGCAAGTGTCTTAATAATGGTCAATAGGGTTTTATTATTTTCTCCAATGAATATGGATTTTTTTCAATGTTACAACGAGGATTGGAGTGGTGTGCATTGAGGAAAGTGGGAATAAGACCCATGAATTTGACAAAATGATAGGGTGTTTCTTTCTAAGCCCCATATGATTGGTCCGACCCCCTCGTGGACGTAAGGGACAGGTCCAATAGGGGGAGGGGAACAAAGTCCGGTGGGTGGAGATGGTGGCGGTTACTCTTCTTCCTCTCCTCCTTTCCTATCGATAATTGTAGGTCAAAAATATTCATTCGGTCTCGTGTTTCAAACCTGGTTTTTGATAATTCTGCTCATTTACTGTGCAAATTTTTGGTGTTCTACAACTGAGTTCCTAACCCTAGAATTCACCATAAGTTTGGGAAATGACCCTCTAAAGGTAGGGTTTTCCCAAGCCACACTAAGATTGTAAAAATGGGAAAAAAACTGTTAAGGGCCGAATTGGTGAGTGTCCAAATTCACACTATGTCCTTACAACGGCTAGTCTCTGAACCCTCCAAAAGGTTGAGAGATACCCTGAAATTCTAAAATCACAAAAAAATATTTCAAAAATTCACAATGCCCAACCCCAAAGTTCCAAAACACTAAATGATTGAAATCTAAATTTGGAAAAACCTAAAAAAATTTGAAATCCAAAAATTTCAAAAATCAGTATTTCATAATTAAATAATATCCTTTGATCTGGGGCCCCGATATTCTTTCGGCTAAATTAGACTTTTTTTCTCATCAACAACTATGACCAGTCATTTTGGAAACTTTCACGCTTGTGTAAAAATTTGAAATTGAAAAGGTGGCAAAATCCAAAGTTGAATGCTTGCAAATTCTGCAAAGCTTGTGAAAATGACCTCTGGGACCACGAGCATGTAAAAATATTGTGGAAAAACAAAACACCCCTGAATGCTTGCCCAATTTGATGAATGGGCACTCAGTTTGATGTTCAAATGGGACTAATCCTAAGTGTGAAAATTTGGAAATAGATACGCCTCTTGAGAAGGTCAGATTCCTATCCCAACTCTTGTCCAACTACACTGCAAAGTGCAATGAAGAGGGGCCAAGTCTAAAACTACTTACGTATTTTCTCAAAGAAAGGAGAGAAGAATGCATGAAATATAAACCTACTCTAAGGAAGTGATGCAACCCAGAAGAAGTCTTGAATCATTTACACTTTATAGGAATTAAAAAATAAGCACATTTGAGAGGTGACTGGTACCATAGACAAACCAGATTACAAACCCATTTTAATCCACAGGACACAAATTAATGATAATGCACAAGACAACATACTGGAAGAAATAGCCGGGTGGAGAATCATCCACAATTTTTTAAATTCCCTATAATATTATACAATAACACAGGCATAGGGCCAAAGGAGGAAAGGTGTTATAAAACGCTAAAATGGGAGGTAGGAGCTGCACATATTTTCTCATATACAAGAAAGAAGGGAGGGGGAATTGCAAGTATCTAACCTTCTTTACTGATTCTTCCTAAAATTTATAGGATAATTTAAAGAGAGGGAGAGAGAGGGAAGAAATCTGAACTTCCTTCCAAGCCCCACAAAAATCATCATTATTTATCCTTTGCAATGGTGGGAAAAATCCTAAAAAATTCATACTCCTTATACCTTGGCCTTTGTTTCAAGAAAGGGCTTCATGATGTGCCTAGATCGACCTCTAGCCCTATATCTTCATCATGGTTTTTCAAACACCAAACTCATTAAATTCATATATATTATAATTTCATGGATTAGATCTCAAAAATATCTTTCCAATGACTATAAAATTGTAGAAAATTGTAGACTAAAAATGAGGTTATTATCATTTTTACACTAGGTTACTTCTAGGGATCATCCTTTACCTACCCCCTTGATCTCTAAAATTTTGCACCTCTATTAAATTCCATTCTAAAATCCCTTTCCAATGAGTTTAATTTCATTAAAAAGGGCCAAGAAATGCAATAGTTATTCTATTGTTAGTGAATGCTACCATTAGGAATCTTTTTCCATCCATTGAGCTCAAAATATTACCTACTGAACTCTCGAATCGATGAAACTCGGTCTCCTCATGCAATAAGCTCGACTTATGGCCTGGTTTCATTCCATTCTAACCTACCCACTATAGAGCTCAATGCATATCCCCAAATTTTTTCATCGTCAATGCAACTTGTGATTCATTTTTGGGTATTAGAAACCTCTAACTCGCCCGGGTTTTGGAATTTTCGACCTCTTCATTTTAGACTTTGGGAAATCAAAACTCCAAAATAAATATAACAAAATATCATTCCCCAGTGTCTGAAATTCCCCCAAGTCTCCATGATGAAATTTCTTTTTGGACTTTCAAACATTGTGGCTTCGGATTTTTTGGACTCGCCACTTCATAGATTTAGCTCCTCAATATCTAAAAAAAATTACCTCGTTGAACTTGAAAAGGGGTTTGACCTCAAAAATGGTTCACTGCGAAGCTCATCACATCACCCTTCCTTTCAAATTTTAAGACCTCACAAATTCATAGAATTTTAGCTCGCCTCTTCGCTGTTTTTACCGCCGAGTTTCCATAGTGCTAAACATTTGAAGCCTAAAATTTTTAGAATTTGGAATTTCCTTCAATCTCCCCATGAGCTCGACTCTCGAGCTACTCTGACGACCTCTGCAAGAGTTCCTCCACCATTGAATATAATCCTTTCCTTCATCTATCCAAACATGCACAAATCCAACTCATCTTGGTTCATGATGTTGATTCCATATGAGCTCACCCTTTGCATTTTATTCCATGCCAAACGAATCATCCCTCTACATTTTCTCATGGTTTTGTCTTCCTTAGCTCCTAGTTTTCATAACTCGCTCTACCTATCTGGCTGACCTGTGACTCCACTTCACAAACCTTCGAGCTTCCTTGGCCTTCCTGCTGTGAGCTTGGGATTGATCTTGGGACATCTAATGAGCCCGACCCACCATTGCAATATTTCACTAAGTTCAGAGCCTCAGGCGCCCTTGAATGCCATGATTCATAAGTCGACCTTCCTATGAGATGCCAATATTTTGTTGAGCCCTCCGATGGCTAAACCAACACCAATAAAAATCAGGTAGCCAAGTAGCTCACTGAACTACTTGGTTATCCCTTCATCAACTCGCCTAAATTAGGTGAGCCGAGCTAATTGGTGAGCTACCTTTTAGCTCGGTGGCCTAAATTAAGTTTATTTTACATTTGGCCCTAGAACTCTGAGTTTGGTTTTTGTTTTTCTAATTTCCTTAGATTGGATGCCTCATGGGGACTTCCAACAAGGTATTTTAAGAATATTCATGTTTTCCTTCCAATTTTTCTTATTTTTGATGGAATGTAAGCCCACAGGGCCTGCATTTCCTCATTTTTTAAGTTGACCTTAACGGTCAAAACCGAAAAGAGAAAAAAATTCCTAAAACTTGTTTTTCACTCCCGAATTCATTGAATGTATTCTCGAAGCCTCAAAAATCTCATACGACTCAATTTTTTCCTTAGGTGCCTTCTTTAATTCCTAGGTCTTGTTAGGTCCATGTTGTCCTATTTTTTCTGGTGGAGAAACAATGGATGACATGTATATTTTGGGACTTAGCCAATTTTCAAGGTAGACACATGTCACTTCAGGGATAAAAGTGCATTTTTTTACACCAACTGTCACATTCCCTTGAGATATTTGGGAATAAAAATTTCTCTCAGCTCCATTTAAGCCCTATGGACCATCATATGACCCTAAAGAATCTGTAATATGAAATTTTAGCCCCTTTACATTCATTGTCAACCCTCACCGTTGTGTAATCAAATTAGGCCATTTGTCATCACAAAGTGAGGGTGAATTTTGTTTCACCTTATATCCCATCGCCTTTCATTAGTTGGGACACATAAATGTGCCCCATTCCTAACCTTGCCCTTGATTCCTCATGTGACCCTTGGAAATGATCTGCGAGCCATTTTCAACCCCCTCTTCACAGCGCCTTTGTAAATCAACAAGTTACACTTTTCATCACTAGAATGAGGTGTATTTTCTTAAACCTTGTGCCCCATCCCCATGGGGCAGTAAAGACACAAAAATACACCCAAGCCTATCCCTTGCTCTTGTCCCTCATTTGTCCTTGTGTCAGCCCCCATGTGATTTTTGTTCAGTCTCTCTCTTTTCTCTGATAACAAATCCTCATCCACCACTTGTTAGGCTGAGGTTGAGGTGTATTTTCTTGCACCATATGTCTTATCATCTTAATAAAATTGGGAAAAAAAAATGAGCCCCATGCCTAAGGGGATTTTAAAAGCTAAAAATTGTAAAAAATCTATCTTTTGTGCTACTTATCCATGTGCATTAGAGAAAACTACTTTGGGAAGACTCTTCAAATAAAAATTGCCCTCCTCCATCCCTCCTTTTGTCTTTGATACCTCTAATTTCATTTATGAAAAAACAACATTAAACCAAAAATTGCTTCAAACACCATGCTCGTTTCTTTTCATGTTTAATTTGTGACAAAAAAAATGTAAAAAACTCATATCTCACAATACGGTGCATGGATCGAAGTCAGAGTTTTTTAAAAAATTCTCATTTTTAGAGTCCTAAAAGAAGCAAGTTGCATCACATAAAATGGTTCCCTAGTTTTTTAATAGTAAAAAAACCCTTGTTTTATGGCCTGGATTTAGTTCTTTTGATTTCCCATCACCCCGACAAACAGATCAAGCTGGAAATGTTAACACAAAGTCCAGGAGAAAAACCTATCTTGATGAAGTTGGTTTCTTTATAATCTGAGGTGGGAAAGAACACTATCTAAAACACACTAAATCCATTAATGGCATCCATGGCAGATCCAGACATTTAATGCTCACTAGATAAAATTTCTTTTTTGATTTCCAAACCTTATGGCCATCGAAATATAGTGAAATTTAGAGCACGATATCGAGATGAAGAGATAAATATAAAATTAATGTCCCTATTGTGAACTGAGGTTTTTTTTTTTGACTTACTAAAAATAACATATGTTATATCCCTCCATATGCTAACAATATTAAGTCCCCTGAGTTGTAAATTTGGATCACTAGAGACAGTAAGAAACAATGTAAAACAGAAGGTATAAAAAAATGGCAAATTTCTGAAAATAGCAGACCCAGAAAAAAACAATGTGCTAAAAATAGAAATTTTCTTAAAATAGCAATTCATCATCAATGGAATAGGATGAAATGTGTAGGATGGTTGTGAAGTTCATATCGGAGAAAAACTACTTGCTAGAAATAGAAAGCCTTCATTCTGGGTAGAGAAAGTTTGAGATGGGTCCATTTTCAATCAAATTTCAAAATTTTTGGACTCTCCATGGGATTGTAATATGACATCATGGCTCAAACAGAGAATGGATAACTTTATGAGGGTCCCAAAAACCTCATATTGTAGCATAGTGTGTAGAACCAAGAGGCAAAGTGTTCAATGTGAACTTCATCAAAGATTTCCATCAGTGTGGCAGTGTGTGGAAGGTCATCATGGGATATTTTCCATCATCCATTTACTCAGAGTATATATTCATCAAAGGTAGATTATTCCTCATCCATCTGTTAGAGCATTTTTTCTCTTCTCTCCTCATTCTTTCACCTCTTCTCTATCCCCTTTCTAATTCTTAGTTGTGAGCAATTATGATGTTCATCCTATTCATTTTAATGTGACTATGGTTGATATTATAATAATTCACCATCAATTAATAAAAGGTGACTTAATTTTCATTCCTAAAGGATTTGAAAAGTTGCATATTATAGAGAAAAAAAGAAAGGTCATGTCGGGGGGGTAGGTGAAGAGTCTTCCCAAATTCTATAAATTGTTATGACTTCCCCATTCTTAAGGGTTGTAAATTTTTTATGCTCAAAGAGATATTATTACTTGGAGTGAAGTAAAAGAGATGTAAATTTTCCTCTATTTTTCCTCTCACATGTTCTTCCATTCCTCACTATGTACAACTTTGCCAAACTATCATTGAAGAAGAAATGAGCTTCTTACTTTTCTTGATGAGAGAATTACTGAAACTTTATGTTTATAATTCTATCTTATCTTGATGATAGTAATAATTTATTTTTCTTTTAAATTTATGTGATGATATACTCTAAATAATTTTTGTAGGAAATTGATTGTCTATGTTATATATTAAACCCTCATTCCTTTTGTAGACTATCTTTTCTACCTACTCAACAAATTCCTCCATTACAAGAAATAGCATTCTTTTTCCATAGGTTCAGTAGAGTATTTCTGTTGGATCCTCAACCTATAGGCGATCCTAAATTTTCATTTTCATTAATGAATAATTAATGGAGCTACAACATTTAAGTAGAGGGATGTATAGTCCCAGAGCATTGGTGGATATTCATCAATTTTTCCACCTAATAAATGTTCTCGCCAACATACGAAAACATTAGAACCAACTTCCCGCTGATAGAACAAAACACTAAAACCAACGTTAATAGGGAAAGACAGTGATAACCTAGAAAACATGTAAAGATTTAAACATCTCAACATAACCATTAGGTGATTCTAAAATGATCATAAATGTAAGTGTTAGGTTGTGGATCCTATTTTTATGTTACATGTGTTGTAAATTATACACTAAAATTGGTGTAATAAAAGCATTGATTATTGGATTTAATTACTATTGAAGAAGATGTAGTTTTTTGGTACTATAGGATTTGTCACTTTGAGCCAAAAGGGTGTGTAGGTTTTAAAGGATAGATTACCTAGATTGAAAGAGATTGATTTAGATTTCTACAAATATTATGTGTAATAAAAATAGAAAAAGGTAAAGTTTCTCAAGTTCGGACCTACAAGAAAGGAAAATATCTTGGAGTTGGTTCATTCAGATGTATAGGGACCAACTTAGGTGTATGAAATTATGAGAAAATATGATTTGTTGGATCAATTTAAAATATGTAAAGCCTTAGTTGAGTATGAAACATGTCCCGAGTTCTTATGTATTAGGTCAGAATATTGAAGTATTACATCAGTAAATGAATTTTCTAGAAATGGAATCCACAGACAGAGAATATTTCCATGAACTCAACAATAAAATGAATTGTAAGAAATAATGAATAATAATTTCATGGAGCATGGTAGGAGCATGATTTTGTATCAAGGTTTTCCCATGAATTTAGGGTGGATGTAGTGAGCAGAGATGTATATCTGATCAATGGATGACCTTCAAATTCCTTGTGTTGAGGCATATACAAAGATGCATGGTATTTTCAAAAGGTAGATTATTCCATTCTTAGAGTATTTGGATGTGAATCATTTATTCGTATGGAGAAAGATGACAGGACCAAGTCAGAGGATAAATATACAAAAATTTCATTTGTTTGTTTTGATGTGAATGACTTTGTTTTCTAGATTTTGAGCCTTAAGGACAAGAATATCCTCCATTCTAGGGATGTGGTTGTTATCCAAAATTCACCCCTCAAGGTAATTTTGGATAACATGCATCAGATTCTTCAGTCACGGGCCAGTAGAATTGATTCAAGGCCAAAAAATTATGTTTTTGGGTCCCCTTGGCATCTCTCTAACTTCCCCATCCAAGGAAAAATCCAACAAGTTAGCAAAAATTGAAAAGATCAAACAAACAAAGTCGCAGGATTGTTTTAATGCATTTCAGGTCTGGAGGCTATGGATCATACCAATGTGGACCATACCAAGGTTCATCATACTAGGTTTGGAGCTGAAATACAAAGGAATTGGCTAAATTGGCTTTCTGTGTCCCAGACTGCACCGGTTCAATAGGGTCGCACATTCTCGAAATCACCGCAAGTAAAGAAAATCAGAAAAAGTGAACATTTTTTACCTAGGTAGTTTGCTGGATAGTTGAGATGTTGGGATGCATGGGACATGAAAATATGATTTTTCTACAAGTCAGTATATTGCGGGTGGCACAATGATTTTCATCCAGGATAGTCGGGACAAAAGTACGCACGGGACACGCAAAGGTGAAATCATCACACAAGGAGACAACCTAAGTGGATGCGTCCGATGTAGAAATCAACAGCCCTCAGGGCCTGGCCAACAGTGGATGCATAGGGAAAAGGAGGCTTGAATCTAGTGATGCAGAAGAATGTGTTTGGGACAGCTGGGACATGTAGACCCAATTTTGCCGAAATAGTTGCAGCAAAGAGAGAAGTCAAAGTTTGACCTTTCAAACTTCAAACGGCCATAACTTTTGACTCCGAGCTCTTATTTTCTTAATTTTAATGAGGGTATATATATTTAAATAAGATAAACATATCCGTCTCTAGTCAATTAATCGTCATTCCCGTCAAATGACAGAAAACACCTTCCAGACCCAAAATAGTTTCTCACACTTAGAAGGTCATAACGTTTGCATTTCTCAACAAAATCACACAAAATTGGTAACATTGGAATTGTGGCTTTGATTCCAATTCACAACAATAAGAAATTCTATATTTCATGAGAAATTGATATGGATTTTTCATAAAACATAGCCGGGTTTATGACAATGTTTTATTCAGTAGTTAAGAGTGCAATTAAGAGGCATGGTCATCATTCTTTCTCTACTGCAGCACATGGGATAGTATGAGGAGCATTTTACAAGTAACATAAAATCATTTCACTCCATTTAATGCCTCTTACAAGTGGTAGAAGGATAGATTTTGGGATTTCCATTTTCCCCTTCTCTCTCTTCTCTTTCTTCTATAAATTGGAGTGTTAGGATCATTGAAAAGAGAGGTATTTTTTGTTATAGCAAAGCTCTGTCAAAATTTATTTGTGAAGCCAATGTGTTGTAGGCCCTTGTAGTGTACTCCTTGCATGGTGATCTAGGCCCTTATCTTGTAATAGATTGAATTGTGCATATCATGAAGCAATAAAATACAAGTTTGTGGATGCATCTTTCCCTACTGTGTTTGTTTACACTCTTCTTTCCCTGCCAACCTTCATTACAATAATATTGTGTCTATTTTTATGCTCTTGCAAGGAACATTATTATTTTTCATTTATGAAATATTGTTATGAGTGCATTTGCTAGATTTTGGAGAACTATTATCACCCCTTCCAATATGCATTTTACTGCTATTTTTGACACATTAGAAGACTACTCTAACACCACTCCTCTTCTGGTGTATCTCTGCTTAAGTGTAGGCTTTCATTTTCATGCATTATCTCTCCTTGTTCCCTTGGAAAGTTAGACTAGGAGAGTTAGTTTTTTGCCTGCATTAGAGTAGATTGTGGCAGGTAGTTTAGGAGCAAGAACCAGCTTTCTCTAGAGGTCTATCCCAAGTAGCAAGTCCCACAACTTGGAGATAGTACCAATGTTATGCAATCACACCATGAGCTGAAGCATATGCACTTGTGTAAACATTAGGGTGTTCTGATTCGGTGATAACAGTGGTATTTAATGAAAAACTCATGTATAAACTATAGCAACATGATCAAAGAGAGGAGTCAAGAATAGATTACACATTGTTGGACGACATTGTAGAACAACCAATTCCAGTACAACCTATTCAGGCACATACTCCACATAAATCCCAAACTCTTGTGATGAGGAGGTAACTGTACGTACCCAAAATTGTAGGGTGTTGCACCATCGGAACAACGTAACACATGCCCCAATGGTGATACAAGTCTCCTCCCAATGTGTTCGGGATCTAGAAAAGCTCCCCAAGTATGCGTTAACATCTTGCATGCCCCGCTTAACCCCTTCATGCTTTATTTTTCTCGTTTCACCTCTTTTCTTTGCATTTTGCTCTTCAGTTACAAAACTACCACCCTGACTGGGCAGTGGTCTCGTGACCGCCGCCCAGATAGGGCAGCGGTCCTGTAACTACTTCTCTGCTCAGGACAGTGGTCCTTCATGCATTTTTAAGAATGCTCTTTTAATGTGACTCATGTAAAATTTTCAATGTTTACCAGCTTTTTTCACCACCTTTGGCTTGCATTAATGATTTTGGTTCCCTAGAATAGTGTTTTGGCATTGTTTATGGTTTAAGAGATCAATTTGGTTTTTACCTTTGGGTAAATGGAAAAGCTATAAATAGTTGGCTTGTGCTCAAGCAAATGGCCCCTCAAATTTTCCTCTCAATTTCTCATTTCAATCTACTTAGCTTAGTCTTCCATTTTGTCTAGGATTCATAGTTTTTATTCTTTGCATGCTTAGTTAGTGTTATTTTGCTATTAGAAAGGCACATATCAATCTTGTGCAAGTGCTGGACCATTACTTCATGCAATCCATTAAGGTACATAAAAGTTTAATTTTTAGTAGGAAGCCATTAAAGTTGTAGGTTTTGCTAGTCAAATAGGATAGTTTCAGGTTCTGGACGTTTTATGCTGCATGACTTGCAATAAATCCCGCTAGGAATTACATAGGATAAGCTCTATACTCTTACGCTATTCCTCTCCTATTCGCATTGTATTCAGTTTGTATCCTAAGTTGCCTTTGTTCCAATATCTACTTTTGTTGATGCTAGCATTACACGCTTTTCTGGATCCACGTGAGCACGAAGGAATGAGGAGATCACACTGAGGGGACAAAACCACACACACCATCGAATTCGCCACTATTCTACAAAATCCAGGTTCAAGCTTTCAAAATTCTAGTTAAAACATATCAAACAAAGTAGTCAATCATTTCATTTCAGCTAGTTTCACTTTCAATATTGCCAGGGAAGCTGTGAGGATTGATAGTTTTTGAGAAACTATGATTCATTCCTCACTTCTAAGGTAGGATCGAGAGTCTTTCAAATAGAGTAGATCAATTATCAGGTTATTTAGAATAGATCTCTAAACTACAAAGACAAGTAGCTATACTCGGTTGCTTTGTTTTTTTTAATTACATTATTAGTTTAGTTGTCAATTTTAGATACATTAGATAATTGTTCTTTAAATTTTGTTCAGTATTTTATCCATAAACTATCAGATTTAGGAATATACATAGACATATATTTCATGGTTAAATGATTCTGTCATTAGTTAGATTTTTATAATTTCCTTTTGTATGACAATCACGGGACCTAGGGAACCCAGAGAATACATCTTTGAGCCAATCGTGCCTCAACCCAATCTAGTCACAGCAATAACTGACATAGGTCAGAATCTTAGAAGCCAAGTCTTCCGAACAATAGCATATTTGCAACAGATCAGCTCACATTTGAGTGGGTTAAACATAGAAGATGACCAAGTGCATACATTTTGGTCAAATAAGCCAAACTACAGATTATCCTAGATAAATATCTGCATGACTATAGAAGGGCTTGAAATAGAGTGAATGTTTTGTTATGATCCTTTGGTCACATAGCCAGACACATGAGATACTCTCACAAACATAGATACTAGCTTAAGAATTCAAGTTGCAAAAATGCCTGTGAGATACTCTGAGAAGATCGCATAACTATTAATTCTTAACATAGAGGCTGAGAAAGCATATGACTATTAGATACTAGGGATTAGGGACTGATTCCACACATGACCATTTCAGGTCCAAAACAACCACGAATCTACGGTTGTGACCCACAAATCCCACAGCCCAATGAATCCACAGGTGAATCAGATATAGATGTTGGCTTATGCACAGTAGTATTCAGATCTACTCCACTTCCACCTATCATCATCGAACAATTATCCTTGTTAGACGTAGTAACTAATATAGCTAAGGAGTTCTAGACTAGACCAGATAATCACCCGTAGAATCCACTGTACCCATCATCCACCCTATGACCCTATTTGGAGACATATATGAAACTATCCTAGGTCATTTTCCATGTATCCCACAACCCATAGACCGAATCATGCCAGAGCTCGATATTGATTGGAGCCTTCGAGCAGTCATCCTCGCCGATCAATCTATCACACCAGTTCAGGTTAGGAGGGCCTTCTTTGCCTTAGATTCACAGTTTTCAGTAGTGCACGTCAAAGAAATAAGATTACCTAACTAGTTTTTCTGCATCCCACACATTTTCCATCCCCACCGGCTGTCTCGGCATGACCTCGAGAGGTCAGGTGCGGGGAAGAGTTACTTACAGATTTCCACGCTCTCTTGTCACTTTTCCATTGTACAAAATTGGTGAACCCGACATGAACTTCCTACTTTCTAGTTCGGAGTCATATTTCTACTTTCTCTTCCAATTAAAATACTTTTTGTCTTTTCTACCTCATCATCTTTCACCATCAGCTTCACTAACAAAATTGGTGAACCTGACGTGAAGCACACAGTGCTTTTCCTTACATCTTTCTTCCACCTTCGCTCCTTCCCATTATTATGTGGGTATTCATATAGCCCCCGAATATGTCAAGAGTCGATGCATATGGCAGACCTCTCTTAGGTCTTGAGGCATACTATGCTCAACTGAATAGACAGTCATCACCCTCGCTCTCAGTATGGGGTGACAATTATTCAGACAACTGGTTGCCAACACAAACTCTACCTCTAAGGACTAGATATAGCTCATCCTTCCAAATAGAGGAGTTGGATCAGCTTGCTCAAACACAACAAATAGAGCCTTCAAGTTTGAACAATATGACGTTCACAGGAGAATCTGGTTCATCTCCTCAGATACTACTTAGACCAAAAATTAGTAAACAATCAGACCCATACCTGATTTTAGATGATGAAAATTCAGTATATTATGCCAAGAATGAACAATGCTCTCGGAGTATCTACCCACCCATAGGGAGTTTACAAATGCAACCCGAGGTCTCTTTTCAAGAAAATACCTCCATACCACTACATATAGGAAATGCCCTTGGGGAAACTTGGCAGGGTAACGATCAGTTCATAGCATGGTATCATAGGCCTATACAACATCAGGATATACAACAAACGCCACTAAGGCAAAATATCATGACTTCACCAAATGAGGTCATTTCAACTTTAGTAGAAAATGTTAGGGGGTTGGAACTTGCTGAGGAAAATCACCATTCTCAATTCATGCAGGTAGGAAATTCTAATTCTCCACACCATCCTAGCAAAGTAGACCTCCTCACAGGAATAGGCACGTTGGGCATGCCTCCTCAGTAATCACAAAAAACGCCAACTAGAACCGCCATTTCTAACATTGTTCTGATACCTCCTAGTCTAGTACAAAATAATCCATTCCTGGACAATACCCCTTCATACTTAAACATGTACTCCAAATCACCACAAGGGGATATGTTCTCCTCTCTTGGCATGGTTGCTCAAACACAAGGGTTTCCTTATGCCCCTACCAATGCATATGCTACGCCATATCAACAACCCATTCCACTGCCGCTCCCTCAGCAAGCACCATAAACGGTCGAAACCTATGCGATAGGAACTTATTCCGAATATTTGAAAGAGCCCTTAGATTTCACCATACAAAGCATCATGCTTCCAAGAACTCTTCTCGATTTTCCCAAATACAAAGGTGAGGGAGATCCGAATGCACATATCAAGGCTTATGCCATAGCCATTCGAGAACTACTCCCTTGGGATGGGGTTGTTGCTAAAATATTCCCCAAAAATTTAGAAATCATCGCTCTCGATTAGTATTATAGAATACCTGAGGCTTCCATCCATTCATTTAAACAACTCATTTTAGAGTTCATTAAGGCATTTGACATGAACAAACTATTAAGAATAGGAATCAGGGAATTCTTACACATTAAGCAGGAACACAATGAATATGTCATTCATTTCATCCAGAGGTGGCGTACAATTCTTTATTCTTCAGCTAGTGATCCAAATATGGACCAAATGGAACTATGCTATTTATTACTTCATTCTCTCAGCAGAGAAGTAAAGGAATAAGTCCAGAAGTTCCCACTAAGGACTTACGATGAAGTACTTAAGAGCACTCTCCAAATAGATCAAGTGGTAATAGATAGCGGTCGTAAGACATATGGAACAAACAGGAGGTTAATCACCTCTAACCAAAATACTACGGCTTATCTTACTACCACAAATGTCAACCCAGGACCTAAAATCCTCAATAAAAATCGCAGAGTGAAAATAGATGGAGTAACAGATCAGGCTAAAAAGGTAAATATTGTGAATGCTCCACCACTAATGAACAACCAATGAAACAACAACTTTACCCCAAAAATTAATGCAATGGATTTCAATCATCCACAACAACAACAACAACAACAGTGAAACCCTACACACGGTCCAAGCCAAAACTCAACTGGTTGTCAAAACCATAATCAAAACCAAAAACAACAAATGCAAAACTTTAATCCTAATAGGCAACGATTTGATCAGAGTTTTTGGCCACAATATACCCCAAGCCAAAAAACTAGGAATTACAATCCTAACTCGTATTGTGGCTTCCACAAAATTCGGGGCCATGACATTAGGACATGCCGTGACTACAATAAATTCATGCAACGTTTTCCAGAGGAACAAAGAAAAATTTTCATAGATATGTTCTTGGCAGATCCTACATCACTAGAACCAAATAATTTTAAGGGGCAGTTTCCCCTCAAAATGCACCCCTTAAGATCTTCAATGATCCACTCCCAAATCACAACAATAATAGGTTAAATCCAAATGGGACAAACAAGAGTGTAATGACAGGATGAAGCCTCAACTTCACTAAATCCATTAGTTGCACCACAATTAAGAAGTCAACCGCGACCCAAGATAGTTAGTTTAGTGGAATTAGACGTCAAACTACCCATGGAAGCTGTAACAAGGACACGAGAGTATTCCTCTCAACCAAGTCCAAGTTACCTACTGGAATCAGATAACATCCAACAAATGTTAGTAAGACCCTTAGGTGCCTGTGATTTAATTAATGATCTAACAAAAACCTTCTTGTACATTTCTTTTTTAGACTTATTGAAGAATTCTCCTGCCCACAGGGATGCTCTTTTAGAGGCATTAGGTTTAGGTCATTTAATTAACAGCATTCCACGTCCCAAAACACAGGTGAACCATATATACTTTGATATTCACCCTCCAAGATAGTCGGATAGGGATATCGATTTTAAATTCGAAATAAACAAATTGCCAACAGACGCTGAGATTGCATGGAAAGGTGATCCAGCCTTATATTTACAATTCTGGGTTTATAACAATTACATTAAACGTGTAATGGTTGATGATGTGGAAGCAATTAACATAGTCCCCTTCTCTTTCCTTCAAAAGCTAGGGTATGGAGAAACGAATTGTTCCACGACTCGAAATACACTAAGTGGCTATGATAGCCTTAAAGCCACGTCGATTGGAACTATAATACTACCGGTCACCTTAGGACCCAAAAAAATCCTGACTGAGTTTTATATTATAGATCGGGAAACCAACTATAATTTGATCCTTGGCCGACCATGGATACATCGTATGAAGGCAATCCCTTCTAAATTATTCCAAGAAGTAACATTCTTGCATTTAGGAAAGGTGTTCATAGCCAAAGGTGATCCAAAACCATTCAATATAAACCTAGCTGACTTAAAGAAAAGACCAGGTGTTCACTCAGAATTTGAACTCCGAACAAACCAACTTAATAAACCCACCGACACAAAACCGGAGGAAAAGATGGTACCTACGACATATCTTGAGACTATGAGCCTAGTCAAGACAATCCCAGCCCTCACGGATGAGGCTAATATTGTAGAAACAATATCATTAGGAACTACTGCAAAAATTGTTGAATTACTAGAACAGGATCTACTAATAGTCCTACCATTTGATTATGTAGGCATGGGATATACCCTAGGTGTTGGTTCTCTTCCAGCAGAGGATCTCTACATGGTAGAAGTAGAATATGTTAACACAACAAATATCCCAATGCCCATATTCCCAGCTAAATATTGGACTCTCCATTTCGATCGAGCATTTTTCACTACGGAGCTGGGGCAAGTGTAATATTTACTTCTCCCGAGGGAAAATTCCTACCATTTTCCTTTAAACTAAATTTCAAATGTACAAACAATGACATTGAGTATGAAGCCCTCCTCCTTTTCCTCATCTTAGCTAAGAGGATCGGTGTTAATAACATCAGGGTGTTAGGAGACTCACAATTAGTAACAAGCCAAGTCGCTGAGGTGTATGAAAACAAAGCCAAACACTTACAGCTGTACAAAACAATTGTATTGAATTTAAGCAAGGAGTTTGACTTCATATCAATTGAAGAAATCCCGTGAGAACAAAATCTTCTTGTCGATTCAATAGCAACCTCAGCATCACGCTTCACTCCAAACAGTGAGTTGGAAGATACCCGTTTCATGGTATCCCTTCATACCGAACCATTAGTGAAAAAAATATCAAACCCTCTTTTAACGAACAGAGATGAGAACAAATCTACTATCCTAGACCAAATTGATAGTGATAGGGCCACTCTGAATTACTTAAACACCTATGCAGCGTTACATCTCACCCATCAAGTAATAGATTTATCCTTAATCCTGAATTCATCTTCCTACTTCAGAAATCCCATGACAGAGCTTCCCCCACAAAAAGACCTCAGCATATACACAGTTGAGAATGGAGATGATCTGGAACTACCTCCAGCCCCGCCTAAGTTTGAAGAAGGTAACGCTTCTCTAATCAAAGAAACAATCGATATCAACATTAGAACAGAGGATGAACCGAGGATGTTGAAGTTAGGATCCTTGTTAACTCCATCAAAAGTAGAAATACACAATCGAATCCTCAAAGAACATCAGGAGGTTTTCACATTTAATTATAAAGAAATGATAGGGGTTACACCACACATCACGGTACATAACCTCATCACTAAATCAGATGTAAAGACGATTAAACAAAAATCAAGACCAATCAAACCTAAGGTAGCTCTCATGGTGAAAGAGGAGGTAATGAAACTCCTCCAAGTAGGATTCATCAAACCATTCGATTAATCTCAGTGGGTATCTAATATCATTCCCATTCTAAAAAGGAATAGGAAGATACGCATCTGTATAGACTTCCGAGACATTAACAAGGCATGGCCTAAGGATGACTTCTCGTTACCATCCATAGATATAATTGTTGACGCAACAGCTGGATTTGAGCTTTTGTTTCTCATGGATGGATTCTCAGAATACAATCAAATCAAAATATCCAAACAAGATCAAGCTAAAACCACGTTTATAAATCCTTGGGGAACCTATTGCTATGTTGTTATGCCATTTTGTCTCAAGAACGTTGGTGCTACATACCACCGGGCTATGACATATATTTCATGATCATATTCATAAAATTGTGGAATCCTACGTAGACGACTTGTTGGCCAAGGCCAGGAAGTGTTGTGACCATCTAGAAGTTCTTTGCGTCATTCTTTCACATCTAATAGAATACGAAGTCACGCTAAATCTAGAAAAATGTGTCTTTGGTGTAACAAGAGGGAAGCTCCTAGGTTACATTGTATCGTCACACGAGATCGATTTTAACCCAACCAAAATTAGGGTTGTTATCTAAATGGTCCCACCTTCGGATGAATCTGGAATCAAGTCATTTCTCAGAAATCTTGGTGTAATCCAGAGATTCATCCCGGACTTAAGCTTCGTCATTCATCCAATCAACAATCTACTCAAGAAAGATTATAGTATTTATTGGACTAAAGACTGCAATGAATCTTTTGACGCAGTTAAGCATTTCTTTTTATCACCACCTATGCTAATGCCACCTAAGCCAGACTTCCTGTTAATTTTATATTTGCAAGCTACCAATGTCTCGCTAGCCTGTATGCTAGCTCAAAAAGATGATGACAAGAGATAACGCACGATTTATTTCATTAGCTGAACGTTGCTCGACTATGAAACATGTTATACACAGGTAGAACGAGAATGCCTTGCCATAATTTTCACAACCAAATGCTTAAGAAATTATATTCTAAATCAAGAAACAAGGGTCGTTGTAAGGAAAAACTATTTACGAACTTTCCTCACACAAGGGTCCTTGTCTAAAAAGGTTGGATGCTTTATAACCTTAATGGGGGAGTTCGAATTAACATTTGTAAATCAAAAATCCATTAAAGGACAAATCATCGTGGATTGGTTAGCTGATAACCCACTAGACGGAGGCAATCTAGTAGATATGGACTTTCCTGATGAATGCGTATACTACATCGAAACCAGACCTCCTATCTCTGAGTTTCCTTGGTATACTGATATTATTAATTATATCATGCACCATACGTATCCAGAAGGTGCTACACCACAAGAAAGAAGGCAGTTACATGTTATCATAGCTAAATACGTCATTATAGAGTAGGTGCTCTATCATAAAGCATTCGATGGAATACTTCTAAGATGTGTAGACATAGAAGAATCCAAGAAGATTATCCATGAATCTCATGGTGGAATGTGTGGAGGCCACTTCAGTGGCCATGCCACCACTCATAAAATATATTAGATGGGCTATTTTTGGCCTACTCTAGAACATGATGCAGTAGACTTTGTACGAAGGTGTCATAAGTGCCAAGAATTCTCCCACAAGATCCACATGCCGGCACAAGCTCTACAACCAATCGTTACTCCATGGCCCTTTTCTACGTGGGGCCTAGAATTGCTAGTGAAATTCTCTCCCTCATCTACAGATGGCCATAATTTCATAATCACGGCCACTGAATATTTTACCAAGTGGGTAGAGGCCATGCCTCTTACTACTGTACCAGGTTCTGTAATCGCCAAGTTCATTTTGAACCAAATCATTTACAGGTACAGTGTCCCACAAATCATTATCTCGGATAATGGGACTTCTTTTAAGAATGAAAAAGTTCACGAATTGTGTAATAAATTTAAAATAATCCATCATATGGCCTCATTGTATTACCCGCAAGCCAACGGACAAGATGAAGTGATAAAAAAAACATTAAAAGTCGTTCTCCTTAAAACTGTGAAAGAAAACAAATGAGATTGGCATTTGAAGTTATATCTTTCCTTGTGGGCCCACCGAACCTCAATAAAAACACCAATAGGAGTGACTTCTTTCTTGCTGCTATTCGGGGCAGAAACAGTTCTCCCACTTGAGGTTGAAATACCCAATCTCCGTATCTCATTACAAGGGATTCTGGATGAAGATGCTTATAGAGAAGTATGTCTCTCCCAACTAGAAAGTCTAGATGAAGCTAGGTTAGATGCTAAATAGCGACATAGAGTCTATGCTGACCGGATGTGCTGGCAATATAACAAGAAGGTTTAGGAATGACACATATATGAAGGTGATCTAGTTCTAAGGCTAGATAATCGGATCGATAAAAATATCGGCGAAGGAAGGAAGTTCCGGCCCAAATGGTTGGGCCCATACTGAGTCGTGAGAGACTATGGAAATGATGCATATCTCTTATGTACACTAGAAGGTGAGGAATTTGGTGAAACAGTCAATTCCCTACACCTTAAATGATTCTACGCATAAGCGGCCAACATTATTTGTATAATTACATCTACATTGCATCTTCATATAATTAGGTTCATTTTGTCCGCTTGTTTCAAGCAATTTTGTGATCAAGGAATTTATTCTTAAAAGTAATTCATTACAAAATTCTGATGGTATTGACATAAACACTCTAATCATACTTCTCCGTTTCCACAATATCTTCAACTGTTTCGGAATCATTTCATCACATAAAGCTAGATATGACAAAGTGTTAATGGTAACCATACCAAGGTCTACATGCTTGTTCTAACTTTTGGTTTCTTCTTAGGATAGGTGTCTTGCCTATGGTCTATTCTAGAAGCTTCATCATGTCACATCTATCCCATATATATATCTCTTTAGAAGTAAGAGCATGCTGACATTTTACTCAAATAAGCAAGTCAAATATAAATCAAACAGAAAATTTTAAATTTTACACATTTCCTTGCCCTACCAACCTTCAGTGATGAGCTTGCATCTCTTACTAGTGACGTAAGGTTGGGAAAGGATGCAAATGCCCTTACTCGCCTATGCCTTGTCCATGGTGATAAGCCCATACTTCTTACTAGTAGCATGGGGCAAGGTATAGGGGGTCTTATTGACAATAAACATTGAAAGCAGTCAGTAATCAAATTCGAATGAACCTTTGAAATCCTGAGTCAAAAACAAATAATTCAGATGCCCAAAATTTCAAGAGGATTCATAACCCGTAAACCCAGATTTTGTCTACCTTGTGGCCATCTACAGATCTAACTCTAGATAAACCGCAAAGCAAGTTGCATCCCAAACTATGGAGTCACTCGAGTAGAGTACGCTTGTAGCATCCTAATTTGGTTCCACCAAAGCTTTGTCTATCTTTCATCGTGCTATCATTTCAATACATTTCATAACTTGTGCCCTTTCTAGCTCTCAGTGATAAGCCCTCGCATCTTACTAGTTGTTAGGAGTAAGGAGTGGGGCAAGTTTATCTGCTCATCCTACTGGTTTATCATCACACTTTGTCAAAACAAATATGAAGTACCAAGAATTGCTTATAGAAAGTAAAATTTAAAATCACATTGTGTCTACATTATCACATATCAACATCACGAAATAAAAAAATAAAGTAAACATTTGTATCATTTGTTCTCCATTGCATACATTCTAAAAAGCATATAAAAATAACATCATAGTTTACATGTGGAAACGGAAACAAATTCATAATACCAAGAATCTGATTTGAAAAGAGTATATATATATATATATATATAAATGGTCAAAATTCTTGTACAATGCCATCATGCACTAAGCATGGTCAAAATGCTCAAAGAGCCAGGAAGATACAAAATACATCATAAAAGTAGTCCAAGAGAGACAAGTGGCTTCTCAACCCCTATGAGATCCCTTTGAGGGTGCACACCCATGCCTAGGACTCCAACTATGCCGGTTCTCTGAGTGCACGGAGGTCTCACGATCCTGAGGGGTAGCTACAGTCTCACCATGAGAATGACTCCTCATCAGGCACTCTGCTGTCATGTATCCTGCCAGCTCCGTACGGAGGGTAGATACCATCCTAGACACATGTGAGATAGGGGAAAAGACATCGGTATGTCTGCCAGCTACTGAAGGCTCCCATGTATCCACAAGCAGCTCTGCATGGGTCTTCTCCATAGGGATCATCAGGGTATCTGTGCATACCCGACGAATCAGGTCCCGCCACTCATCAGCGGTCTCTGCAAACAAAGGAGAAAATAAATTAGAAATAATCAAGAGATAAAAATAGATGTAAGTAGAGAGAGAGATATTAATTAAGGCAATCCTAACTCAAAGTAAACATTAAAAAGAATGAAGATAAATCACTCGGATCGCCGGGCCTTCAAGATGGATCTCTAGGGTCAGCACTTGCCACATATGTCGCCGCTGACTGAGGTCCTCCTCCCGTGGCTAAAGAAACGTAGCGTCCTGCTATGGACTCATCCTCCCCACCAAGGCCTTGGGAGAGTGGCTCCTCTGAAACTAGATTCACCCTCTCCGTGCTCTGCTCTGCCCTCTCTACCTATAAAATATCTTGAGTGTCATGCCACTCAGGATCACTGTCCTCCTCTCCACCTGACTCGCTAGCCTCAGCCTTGGTCTCCTCCTCCATCTCTCCCCTGTGAACTCCTTAGACTTGGAATCTATTTCAATGGGGTCATTGCTGCTGTGGGCGAGACTGGCAGCAATCTGAAGTAAGAGTGCTTGAGGAGCACCAACTCTCCCTCAAGCACGTACTACCCGCTTAGCCGTAATAGGAACACTAAGAGTAACAACTGTTCAACCCCAGCCTCTAGCACCTCCACTGGCCTCTCAAACTGATCTATATACTGGCACCACCGAGGGAAGCATACCCATGTAAGACAAGCCAAACTGCTGAGGAACTCCGCCAAAAGGATGTATCTCCACCCTTCCTACCCTGTCAATAAGCTTCCCTGTGGTGGAGTAGGAAATCAAGGTAAGAGCCTCCTCACCCCATAAACCTACCATGACCTGATACAGTGTGGCCTCCACGTCATCAGTGGTCAGGGAAGCAACTGGCTGGTGGGGTGCTCTGAGCACCGACATGTCTATCCATCTGGCTGCCCTCACAGCTTTGGGATCTACCACCTCTACACCTCTGCCATAGGGGATGAAGCACTCATAAACCCAGCTCATAACCAGGGTTGGGTGGCTCAAAGAATGCCCCTATAAACGGGCCACCCTGTACAAATCATGGTAGGTAGTCCCAAGTATGTCGGCTCCTCAGGCATAAATCTAGCCATGTCCCTTAATCTGTGTAATGATGGGGACCAGCAGTATAATAGAGTGTCTCCTCCATTGTCCTTGATCAATCTCAAGGCAAGGATCCCCATAATGGCCTAGAAAATCAAGGGGATGGGTAGGCTAGGAATATATCCGACCTCACCCCCTTCTTCGAGCCAGTGGAGATAACTGCATCTCCCATGTAAGAGGCCCACTGTGCTATCTGAGCCCGTGAACCTGCTATCTCAAGAGTAAGTTGTCTCCCAATGATCGGTACCACTAGGATACGGTAAACATCCTTCAAAGTGATGGTCCACTCACCTCAGACCCCTGGTAATCGAAAGGTGTTCCGATTAGCATCCCAATATGAAAATAAGTCACAAAGTATGTGACTAGATGGTACAACATGTGGGACGTGTGATATATGTAGTATACTGGCCCTCTAAAGAGTGTCCTCCTCATCCTGCAAAAGAGCATCTAATATTGCTGGAATCCAGTCACAATCTCTCTCTCGACTCCATCGAATGTACTCCTTCCTCACCTGCATACACCCAGAAACACATAAAACAGAGCAAGTTAGTATCCAAATGACATTTGAAAAATCATGAAACCACATAAAAACACAAAAACAGTTTCAAACAAGTGTTCTTTTGGCATTCTGTGAAGAACCGTTGCCCTGAACAGGGTGGCGGTTTCGCAACCACCGCCTTAAAGGTGGCAGTCTTATAACCACCACCCTGAACAAGGCGGAAGTCATGTAACCACCACCCTGTTCAGGGCGGTGGTCGTGTCCCAAAAACCCACGCGGGTTTTGTACCCTAAAAAGGCCTAAAAACACAAAAAATGAAAATTTTAACTAAAACAAGGCCTACCCAGTAGGTGCCCCCCCTTGATAGACCTATTAAAACTAACATTTTCAAAAATAACCCCGCCACGACAAAGATTTTAGCATTTTAAAATTCTGGGGGTAAAAACAGTAAATTGAGAACAACTAACCTGTGATCTCATAAGTTGATGTTCTGCTCGCAGAGGCATGATCACTATCTCGTCACGAATGTTTTGATTCTACTCTCGTCAGAAACCGTCACCGTGGGTCCCAGAGCTCAAAATCAACCAAATCAACACGTGTAAATGAATAGGAAATGGGCGCACTTTTTCATATATAGCAACCTGACTTGTTCTGAATCTCCTTTTCACAGGTTTGGAGCGCCGATGAAGGTAAGTTCTTATCCCCGCACAAATGGTATGTCCTCATTTCATATTATTTTAGTATTTTTTTTTCAATCTATTTTGTCTATCTACACTTAAGTTCTCTTTTTGTTTTGTAGGTGGCGGGAATTTCAGATGGCATCACGTCGACACACAAACGTATCAGGTATAACTTCCAACTTCCCATTTCGGGACTGCCATACTTGGACCCACTGTTTTACACCTCTTCATGGCTAAAACACTTCTCTGAGGGGGCAATATGTATGTACCCAAAATTGTAAGGTGCTGCACCATCAGAACAACGTAACACATGCCCCAATGATGATACAAGTCTCCTCCCAAGGTGTTCGGGATCTAGAAAAGATCCCCAAGTATGCGTTAACATCCCGTATGCCCCACTTAACCCCTACGTGATTTGTTTTTCTCATTTCCCCTCTTTTCTTTGCATTTTTCTCTTCAGTTATGAAACCGCCGACCCTGAATGGGCGGCGGTCTCATGACTGCCGCCCAGACAAGGTGGTGATCCTGTAACTGCTGCCCTGCTTAGGGCCATAGTCCTTCATGCGTTTTCCAGAATTCTCTTTTAACGTGACTCACATAAAATTTTCAACATTTACCATCTTTTTTCACCACCTTTGGCTTGCATTAATGATTTGGGTTCCCTGGAATAGTGTTTTGGCATTGTTTATGGTTTAAGAGATCAATTTGGTTTTTACCTTTTGGTAAATGGAAATGCTATAAATAGTTGGCTTGTGCTCAAGAAAATGACCCCTCAAATTTGCCTCTCAATTTCTCATTTCGATAGCTTAGTCTTCCATTTTGTAAAGGATTCATAGTTTTTGTTCATTGCATACTTAATTAGTGTTATTTTTCTATTAGAAAGTCACATATCCATCTTGTGTAAGTGCTATCATTACTTCATGCAATCCATTATGGTAGAATAGTTTAAATTTCAGTAGGAAGCCATTAAAGTTGCAGGTTTTACTCATCAAAACAGATAGTTTCAGGTTCTGGACATTTTATGCTGCATGACTCGCAATAAATCCTGCTAGGAATTACATAGGCCAAGCTCTGTACTATTGCGCTATCCCTCTCCTACTCGCATTATATTCAGTTTGTATCCTAAGCTGCCTTTCTTCCAATATCTACTTTTGTTGATGCTAGCATTACACACTTTTCTGGAACCACGTGAGCACGAAGGAACAAGGAGATCACACTGAGGGGACAAAACAACACACACCACTAGATTCGCCACTGTTCTGTAAAATCCAGGTTCAAGATTTCAAAATTCTAGTTAAAACATATCAAATAAATTACTCAATCATTTCATTTCAGCTAGTTTCACTTTCAATATTTCTAGGGAAGCTGTGAGGATTGATAGTTTTTGAGAAACTATGATTCATTCCTCACTTCTGCGGTAGGATCGAGAGTCTTTCAAATAGATTAGATTATTTATCAGGTTATTTAGAATAGATCTATAAACTACACAAACAAGTAGCTATACTCAGTTGCATTGTTTGTTTTAATTGCATTATTAGTTTATTTGTCAATTTTAGATATATTAGATAATTTTTGTTTAAATTCTGTTCAGTAGTTTATCCATAAACTATCAAATTTAGGAATATACATAGACATATCTTTCATGGTTAAATGATTATGTCATTAGTTATATTTGTATAATTTCCTTTTGTATGAAAATCACGGGACCTAGGTAACCCAGAGAATACATATTCGAGCCAATAGTTCCTCAACCCAATCTAGTCACAGTAACAACCGACATATATCAGAATCTGAGAAGCCAAGTCTTCCAAACAACAACAGATTTACAACAGATCAGCTCATAGTTGAGTAGGTTAAACATAGAAGACGACCAAGTGCATACATTTTGGTCAAATCAGCCAAACTACAGATTATCCTAGATAAATATCCACATGACTGTAGAAGGGCTTGAAAGAGAGAAAACGTTTGGTTGTGATCCTTTGGTCCCATAGCCAGACACAGGAGATACTCTCACAGACATAGATACTAGCTTATGAATTCAGGTTGCACGAACACCTGTGAGATACTCTGAGAAGATCGCACAACTATAATTATGAATATGGAGGCTGAGAAAGCATATGACTATTGGATACTAGGGATTAGGGACTGATTCTGCACATGACCATAGCAGGTCCACAATAACCGTGAATCTACAGTTGTGACCCACAAATCCCACAGCCCAACGAATCCACAAGTGAATTAGATATAGATGTTGGATTACACACATTAGTATTCAGATCTACTCCACTTCCACCTATCATCATCGAATAGTTATCCTTGTTAGACATAGCAGCTAATATAGCTAAGGAGTTCTGGACTAGACTAGGTTATCGCCCGTAGAATCCACTGTACCCATCATCCACCCTATGACCCTGTGTGGAAACATACACGAAACTATCCTAGGTCATTTTCCACATATCCCACAACCCATAGACCGAATCATGCTAGAGCTCGATATTGATTGGAGCCTTCGAGAAGTCATCCTTGACGATCGATCTATCACACCAGTTCAGGTTAGGAGGGTCTTCTTTACCTTAGATTCACAGTTTTCACTAGTGCACGTCGAAAACATAAGATTACCTAACTAGTTTGTCTACATCCCACCATGTTTTCCATCCCCACCGGCTGTCTCAACATGACCTTAGGAGGTCGGGTACGAGGAAGAGTTACTTGCAGATTCCCATGCTCGCTTGTCACTTTTCCATTGTACAATAACCTTGGGTAAGAAGGGAACATGGATGTTTTTCTATGTATCTTAATTATATATTACTCATTGACAATGTAGAGACAGAGTGCTTTAAGAAAGAAATGCATGTATATGCCATGAAGAAGTTGGAGAAAGCCATGAATGAAGAGCATCTGTCTCTTATAAAAAATTAGACTTAGGATTTAATAGAACTACCCAAATGTAAGAGAGAATTAAATAAAAAGTTGGTCTATAGAGTAAAAGTTGAGGATCAATGTAAAAAAATATATAAGGATATGTTGGTTGTAAAGGGGTTTACATAGAAGAAAGGTATTTATTTTGATAATATTTTTTGTCCAGCAATGAAGATGACTTCTATTAGGATTATTTTTGGGATAGTGGTAGGGTAACACTTTCAACTAGAGTAATTGGATGTCAATATTATGTTCCTTCATTTTGATTTTGAGGTGGAATTAGACATGGTGTAGCCACGTGGATATGAGGTCACCAGGAACGAGAACATGGTGTACAAACTAAAGAAGAGCTTGTATGGCTAGAAACAAGCTCCATGATAGCGGTACATGAAATTTTATAGTTTTTTCTTGGACTAAGGATACTCCACGTGAAGAAAATATAGCACTGAGAAATTCAGCATCATGAGTATAGAAGAGGTTGAAAAATGAGATTATTTTTGTTCATACCTAGGTTTTTGGTTAGCTGCTACAAAATCATTGAAGAATGTTCAGATGTGTTCTTTTTTGAGTTCCCACACTTCTAGGTCAGATGTGTTCCCTAGAGTTTCTGGTTAATAAGCACATGACTCCTGAGTGTGTTCCCATCCTCTTCAATAAGATGTGTTCCTGATAGTGCATTGTTGATAAGAATTTGATTTATTCATACCTTCACTTCAAGTGTTGTACCAAGATCATGAGCAAGCATAGGCATCAAGCTACAAAAGATGTGTGACAATTATTTGCTACAATGTAAAGATTAAAGGGGGATGTTAGGAAAATTAATTTTTACATGGTTATGGATTATTTTCTTTATGGTAAATGGTTAATAGTTATTTCGATGGTTAATTGAAACAACAATATATCATGAATAGTTAATTGGTTAGTATTTAGTTAAGCATAATATTGTTATTAACAATATTTCGTAAATAGGATTATTGAGAGATTGATAGGAAAGTAATTTCCTAAAATATAGGGATGTAAATAACTATTTATATGGAGTGTTGTATGATTTATAAACATGTTGAATGAATTGAATGGAAAATTATTATTCCATGAATAATTTTTTTTTCCTGTCTAAAAATGATCAGAATTCACTATTTGATATCAAAGTAATTTCATCCAATTCTATAATGGAGTTCATAACGTTATGAGATGAAAGTATTTTCTTTATTAATTATTTGTCAGGGTTCACCCCCACCATTTTTTATTACCGCGAGTGATGTTATCTATTTGGAGAGGATTCATATTTTCTTGTATTTAAACTAGATCAGGTTTGTGTCTTTTGTCTTTATTGTATCTTGGTGACAACATAGTCATAAAGATGGAAAGACAAATAGAGGAGATCACTAATAGATCCAAAGGAGAACATTGTTGGTATATATTAGTTTCTTCATCTGTCTATTGATAAGGTTTGATATCAATTGTTTAATGATGATTTGATGGGAATGAAATGAAATCTGAAAACATTTTTGAAGTTTTATATGGAATGCATCCTCTTCTAGTCTCCACGTCTGTGCAACAATTTATTGAAGGTTTGTGAAGTTCTACCAATAGACATACATGCATTTGATCTAATACTACTGTGAGTATCTATTAAGCTCCAAGATTACCCTCTTCTTAGATAAACTATATCAATCACGTTTTCATATAGTGACATCAATTATTGTGGAATGGAATGGTTTCATTTTATAAGGATTCAGATCTACATGCATTCAATTCCTTATCATTTGTTTCACTTTGGTATTCACGTTACGACACCAAAACATACCACCTCAACATCACTTAATTCTCATGCCATAGCTTAGAAATTGAAAGCACTGGTAAATTGAAATTCCATGCCCTCAAGACATGTTTAAACAGTGAAAGGTATGAATTGTTAAAAAATATGTGAGCTACATTTTTATAATAAAATTCTATGTTGTCATTTGTAATATTGAATTTTACTATAGGTAAATTAGTATCTTTTTGGTAAAGCAATCAAATCCATTAAATCATATCATTTTTGTCGAAGGTTCCATTCAAGTAGTATTGTGTTTCAATATTTTGTTTCTTTTGTATGCTTATATGTTGAGTCTGGATTTATTGTCAAAGATTCATTCAACCATTATCATTGTTATTTGAGTCATAATTAGTTCCCAAGTCGTATGATTAGGATTGGTCAATATTTTGATAATGTTATTCAATCCTCTTTTTGTACTATTCTAGTAATTGTCATCATATAATAAGTGTGTTTTAATATCGACTATTGTTTAAGATTATTTATGTAGTCTACTATATGTCAATAGTCTTTGGTAGACCAAATTTTCTTAGTAGAGTCAAGTAGGTGATTTATGGGTTATTATCATTTTCCTCTTGTTAGATTAAAAATTCATTGTCAAGTCATCAATAAAGTCTGTCAAGAGTACCAAAGAAAAATATCTCTCTTGTACGGATGAATTTTTGGGCTAACTCAACATCCAATAAATATGTCTAAATCATGGGTGAAAATTCTCTTCTAAAATCAATATGCAATGTTTAAGACTCAAATTTTAAATTTTCTGAGTTAAGAAGCTTCTTACAGGAGTACACACGCAAAAGAGGATGGAGGTCAATCAACGACCTCTCGGAAGTCACCAATGAAGGGATCGCACGAAGCTATGGTGGCATTTTGTGGTGAGAGTTTACCTTCAATTGTGAGATTCTTTTTTCAAAGTACGTGTTTTACAGTTTTTTCTTGTTTCTCATTTCTAGTTGATTTTTTTATATGTTCGAAGATCGTTCCTATTTAGAGTTATATTTAGTGAAAATTATTTCGTACATAGTTCCCCAGTGTAATAACATAGTGAATAATAGATAGCACATAAAAATGTAGCATCATAAGTCTTGAAGAGGTTGAACAAAGAGATGTTTTCTTTTTCATACTTAGGTTTGTGGTTAGCCTCTTGAAAATAATTGAAGGATGTTTAGATGTGTTCCTGCTTGAGTTACCACAATGCTAGGTCATATGTGTTCCCTAGACTGTCTAGTTGGTAAGAAGATGATTCTTGAGCGTGTTACCATCCTCATAGGTCATATGTGTTCCCAAAAGTGCATGGTTGATAAGAAGTTGTTGTTTTCCTTATTATACCTTCATTACAAGTGATGTACCAAGATCATGAGCAAGCAAAGGTAGAAAGATACAAAATATGTGTGACTGTTTTTTACTACCATGTAATTACTAAAGGGGGGAATATTAGGAAAAATAATGTTTAGATGGTTATGGATTATTTACCTTATGGTAAATGGTTAATAGTTGTTTGGGTGGTTAGTTGAAAAAACAATATATCATGAATAATTAGTTGGTTAGTATTTGGTTAAGCGTAATATGGTTATTAACAATATTTCATAAATAGGATTATAGAGATATTGTTGGGAAATTAGTTTCCCAAAGTATAGGGATACAACTAACTATTTATATGGAGTGGTATATGATGTATAAACATACGAAATGAATTGAAGGAAAGATTATTATTCCATGAATAATATTGTTTTTTCATGTGAGAAAATGATCCAAATTCATTAGAAGTATATATAGTGAATGTATAATTTCATTATGAAAGGTTTGGATGAAGAAAATTTGAAGCTAGTGAAGATTCATAAAAGTCAGAATCAGACGAACATGATGAGAAAAGTTGTCACAACGGAGAAAATGAAGCTATATTAAGCTTTAGTTGGCCTTCATGGACACAAGTGATGGGTTGAGAAGCTTTCTCAAAGATAATTAGTCTCCAATTAGGATATTGTTAGGTTGTGGAGTCTATTATCATGGTAGATGTGTTGTAAATTTTACACTACAATTACTGTATACTCTTTATGTATTTTTATCACGGTTTGGTGATGAGTTGGGCCCACAGTGGAAGTAAATGAAAATGTTCTCTTTTCATGTAATAATTATATGGGTCGTATTTATCCTTTAGGTTTATGGGTTGGTTTTTCTTCCCATGCTATCAGTACCCATGGTATTTTAAAACTACTTAAATAGCTAGCTATTGATGTGCTTATAAATAGTTAGACATATAGTACGAAAATATATGGGTGTGTTAATTCAAGCGTGAATTTAAGATATTTTTCTAAGAATAACTACACAAAATACATTATGCATTTTAATTATTAGAAGTATGATCTTAGACTGGATTATACTCTTGTTGGCTCGTTATAAAGTATGCGAAAGTATTTATTGTTGGATGTATCCTAGATTGGGTGACCATGTTAAATCATGTCTTCTTGTTGTCTATTTATGTTTTTGTATTTTCTATTCATAGTTCATTTTGTTCTGGTTATGTGGGGTTGATCCACATATATTTTTGTTTATCCCTAATAGCAAGTTATTCTAGGAAATTCATATAATGTTTGTAAAAAATATCATCTATATACATTCTTATATTATCACTTTGCTTTTTATATGTGGTGCTTTGAAAATTTTAGGTGCATTTCTAAATTTTCACCTGAATCTATTGGAAATTGATATCCTGCATCCAAACCATAATAAATTAGTTGATTTTAAAAAATAATAAGGAAATGGATTTACTTATTGGAAAGTGTTACATCAATAAGCTATAAATCTCCTTGATAATTTTTTAAAACAACCTTAACCATGCAAAATATCTTTAACATCTTGTTGAATACAATGGAATGCTTCATCCAAAAAATCTTGTGTAGCACAATTATTACTGTATATGATTTTTGTTAGAAGAATCAATTCTATATGGAGAAAAAGAGTATTTAAATAGTCTTCTTCATTCAATTATTGATTTAATTTCTTTGACATTTTCACGATGAACCTTTTTTATATGGTTTTTATCATGTCCTGAATGTGCTCATGCACATGTGTCATTATAAAATTATCGAATTAAAATTAGGGTGCTAATTACACACAATATGACAACAACATACACATAAATTGACAGCAAAGAACCAAAAAACCCCAACGATTAAATAGGGTAATAATGGTCCACATAACAAAATGCACAATATCGTGTAATCATGGATCTATAGGGTTCTAGGACCATACATGCATGGTGTTGAGGAATTTGGATCCATGAATGTACTAATTTGAGGGAACTACCAGAACACAAAGGGAAACAAAGAAAACACAAAAGGAAATATATAAAACACAAGTGATAAATACAACAATATAGAGGTCATTCTAAAGTGTCTATAAATAATAATATATTTTGAAAGAAAAGAAAAGAAATACTTTAAAAGAAAAATAGTGGGTGTATTAAGTGGATTGAAATATTAAGTTAATATCCTATTATGTTAATTCATATTGAGGTAGTTAAAATTCATAAAATCAAAGTCAATATACCGATAGACATTACTATTAATATAATAATAATAAGGATGGAATTTATGATGTATATTACTATTACTATTAATATAATAATAATAATAATATAGTGTTAATAATAAGAGTTTTTTAGTTTTATAAATTATAATAATAATATCATTTTTAGTAGTATGATTAATATTGATGATAATGATGACGATGACAACGATGATGATAATAATGATGAAGATGATGATGATGATAAAGATGAGAATGATGATGACAACGATTATATCGATCGTAAAAAATGATGACAATGACTATGATAATGATCAAAACAAAAACAACACCAAAGATGATGACGACGAGGAAAATGATGATGGTGGAAATGATAGTGGTGATAATAATGATGGGGATGATGATGATGACAATGAAGATGAAAATGGTGATGAAAATGATTATATCGATCGTGAAAATGAAAAAAAACACTAAAGATGATGACAATTATGACAATGACGATGATTAAGATGACGATAATGATGATATTACTAATAATATTAATAAAATTATAAAAGTAATGTTTTATTAATAATAATAATAATGATTATGATGATGATGAAAATGATGATAATAATGATGATGATTACGACGACAATGATGGTGGTGGTAGTGATAGTGGAAATAATAATGATGAGGATGTTACTAAGGAAAACGAAGATGATAATGATAGTGATAATGATTATATCGATCATGAAAATGATGAAAATGATTATTATGATGATGAAAAAGACAACACCGAAGACGATTACGATGACGACATTGATGCCAGTGGTAACGATAGTGGTGATAATAATGATGATGGCAACTAAGATAAATATTTAGGGTTTATTGGCACCATCATTATTGTGCATATTTAGGGTTTAAGGTTTACATATTGTGGAATAGTTGTCATCTTTTTCATTTTCATCACTATCATACCACGTCATTGTCATCATGATCCTCAGAATCATTATCGCCACCATTAACATCACCACCATAAACATCTTTGTCATCATCATCATTGTTAGTATTAGTATTATTAGTATTATTGGTATTAATATGTGAACTTGTAAATAACTTAAATATTGCAATCATCATCATATAATGATCTTGATTATCATGATCATGGTCATTGTCATTTGTCATTATTATTATTGTGACTATCATTATCATACATGTTTAGGTATTCATTTCCCCATCATCATAGTCATCATCATGATTATCATCATTAGATCATGATCATGATTGTCATCTTCACATTCATGGCCATTTTCATCTTCCATCATCGTCATTATAATCACCATTGTTATAGTGCATATTTAGGATTTAAGGTTTACAAATTGTGACATATTTGTCATCTTTTTCATCATCACCGCTATCATTTTTGTCGTTGTCATAATTATCCTAATCATCATTATTGCCGCCATTAACACCACCACCATCAACATCTTTGCCATCATCATCGTCATGATTTTTTATTATTATTATGTGAATATTGATATTATTATGTTAATTTGTAAATAAATTAAATATTACAATCATCATCATATCATGATAATGAGGTAAATAAGTTAGGAATTGTTTTATGAGTCATGCAACTCCCACGGTTGCTACTAGCATACCTATATTTATATAAATATATGTAATATATGCCGAGAGGTATATATTACATATATTTATATATTAAATAAATATATAGGTGCCTTGTGAACTTCACCTCTCGGCATATTTTACATAGATATAGAACATAAATCAAAACATGACATGTAAAATATGCCGGGAGGTGAAGTTCACAAGGCACCTATATATTTATATAATATATAAATATATGTAATACTCATCAAAATGGATAGTTTTAGGTTCTGGACATTTTATGTTGCATGACTCGCAATAAATCCTGCTAAAAATTACATAGGCCTAGCTCTGTACTATTGCGCTATCCCTCTCCTACCCGCATTATATTCTTCTGTGTCCTAAGCTGCCTTTGTTCCAATATCTACTTTTGTTGATGCTAGGATTACACGCTTTTCTGGAACCACGTGAGCATGAAGGAATGAGGAGATCACACTAAGGGGAAAAAACCACACACACCATCGGATTCGCCACTGTTCTGCAAAATCCAGGTTCAAGATTTCAAAATTCTAGTTAAAACATATCAAATAAAGTAGTCAATCATTTCATTTCAGCTAGTTTCACTTTCGATATTGCTAGGGAAGCTGTGAGGATTGATAGTTTTTGAGAAACTATGATTCATTCCTCATTTCTGAGGTAGGATCGAGAGTATTTCAAATAGAGTAGATCAGTTATTAGGTTATTTAGAATAGATCTATAAACTACACAGACAAGTAGCTATACTCGGTTGCATTGTTTGTTTTAATTACATTATTAGTTCAGTTGTCAATTTTAGATACATTAGATAATTTTTCTTTAAATTTTGTTTAGTAGTTTATCCATAAACTATCAGATTTAGGAATATACATAGACATATCTTTCACGGTTAAATGATTATGTCGTTAGTTAGATTTGTATAATTTCCTTTTGTATGAAAATCACGGGACCTAAGGAACCTAGAGAATACATATTCGAGCCAATAGTGCATCAACCCAATCTAGTCACAGCAATAACCGACATATATCAGAATCTGAGAAGCCAAGTCTTCTGAACAATAACAGATTTGCAACAGATAAGCTCATAGTTGAGTAGGTTAAACATAGAAGACGACCAAGTGTATAAGTTTTGGTCAAATCAGCCAAACTACAGATTATCCTAGATAAATATCCATATGACTGTAGAAGGGATTGAAAGAGAGCAAATTTTCGGTTGTGATCCTTTGGTCCCATAGCCAGACGCAGGAGATACTCTCACAGACATAGATACTAGCTTAATAATTTAGGTTGACACGAACGCCTGTGAGATACTCTGAGAAGATCACACAACTATTAATTCTAAATATGGAGGCCGAAAAAGCATATGACTATTGGATACTAGGGATTAGGGACTGATTCCACACATGACCATAGCAGGTCCACAACAACCGCGAATCTACGGTTGTGACCCACAAATCCCATTGCGCAATGAATCCACAGGTGAATTAGATATAGATGTTGGATTACACACATTAGTATTCAGATCTACTCCACTTCCACCTATCATCATCAAACAGTTATTCTTGTTAGACGTAGCAACTAATATAGCTAAGGAGTTCTGGACTAGACCATATTATTGCCCGTAGAATCCACGTGTACCCATCATCCACCCTATGACCCTGTGTGGAGACATACACGAAACTATCCTAGGTCATTTTCCAAGTATCCCACAACCCATAGACCGAATCATGCCAGAGCTCGATATTGATTGAAGCCTTCGAGAAGTCATCCTTACCGATCGATCTATCACACCAGTTCAGGTTAGGAGGGCCTTCTTTACCTTAGATTCGTAGTTTCCACTAGTGCGTGTCAAAGACATAAGATTACCTAACTAGTTTTTCTGCATCCCACACATTTTCCATCCCCACTGGCTATCTCAGCATGACCTTAGGAGGTCGGGTGCAAGGAAGAGTTACTTGCAGATTCCCATGCTCGCTTGTCACTTTTCCGTCATACAATAAGCTTGGGTAAGAAGGGAACCTGGATGTTTTTCTATGTATCTTAATTATATATTACTCATTGACAATGCAGAGACTGAGTGTTTTAAGCAAGAAATGGATGTATATGCCATGAACAAGTTGGAGAAAGCCATGAATGAACAGCATCTGTCTCTTATAAAAAATTAGACTTAGGATTTAATAAAACTACCCAAATGTAAGAGAGAATTAAATAAAAAATTGGTCAATAGAGTAAAAGAGGAGGATCAATGTAAAAAAATGTATAAGGATATGTTAATGGTAAAGGGGTTTACACCAAAAGAAAGGTATTTATTTTGATAATATTTTTTCTCCAGCAATGAAGATGACTTCAATTAGGATTATTTTTGGGATAGTGGTAGGGTAACACTTTCAATTAGAGTAAATAGATGTCAATAATATGTTCCTTCATTGTGATTTTGAGGTGGTATTATACATGGTGCAGCCACGTGGATATGAGGTCACCAGGAACGAGAACATGGTGTACAAACTAAAGAAGAGCTTGTATGGCTAGAAACAAGCTCCATGATAGTGGTACATGAAATTTGATAGTTTTTTCTTGGAGTAAGGATACTCCACGTAAAGAAAATATAGCACTGATAAATTCAGCATCATGAGTATAGAAGAGGTTGAAAAATGAGATTATTTTTGTTCATACCTAGGTTTTTGGTTAGCTGCTACAAAACCATTGAAGAATGTTCAGATGTGTTCTTTTTTGAGTTCCCACAATTCTAGGTCAGATGTGTTCCATAGAGTTTCTGGTTAATAAGCACATGATTCGTGAGTGTGTTCCCATCCTCTTCAATAAGATGTGTTCCTGATAGTGCATTGTTGATAAGAATTTGATTTATTCATACCTTCACTTCAAGTGTTGTACCAAGATCATGAGCAAGCATAGGCATCAAGCTACAAAAGATGTGTGACAATTATTTGAAACAATGTAAAGATTAAAGGGGGATGTTAGGAAAATTAATTTTTACATGGTTATGGATTATTTTCCTTATGGTAAATGGTTAATAGTTATTTGGATGGTTAATTGAAACAACAATATATCATGAATAGTTAATTGGTTAGTATTTAATTAAGCATAATATTGTTATTAACAATATTTCGTAAATAGGATTATTGAGAGATTGATAGGAAAGTAATTTCCTAAAATATAGGGATGTAAATACCTATTTTTATGGAGTGTTGTATGATTTATAAACATGTTGAATGAATTGAATGGAAAATTATTATTCCATGAATTTTTATTTTTTTTCCTGTCTAAAAATGATCAGAATTCATTAGTTGATATCAGAGTAATTTCATCCAATTCTATAATGGAGTTCATAACATTATGAGATGAAAGTATTTTCTTTATTAATTATTTTTCAAGGTTCACCCCCACCATTTTTTATTACCGCGAGTGATGTTATCTATTTAGAGAGGATTCATATTTTCTTGTATTTAAACTAGATCAGGTTTGTGTCTTTTCTCTTTATTGTATCTTGGTGACAACATAGTCACAAAGTTGGAAACACAAATAGAGGAGATCACTAATAGATCCAAAGGAGAACATTGTTGGTATATATTAGTTTCTTCATCTATCTATTGATAAGGTTTGATATCGATTATTTAATGATGATTTGATGTGAATGAAATGAAATCTTAAAACATTTTTGAAGTTGTATATGGAATGCACCCTCTTCTAGTCTCCACGTATGTGCAACAATTTATTGAAGGTTCGTGAAGTTCTACCAATAGACATACATGCATTTGATCTAATACTACTGTGAGTATCTATTAAGCTCCAAGATTACCCTCTTCTTAGATAAACTATATCAATCATGTTTTCATATAGTGACATCAATTATTATGGAATGGAATGGTTTCATTTTATAAGGATTCAGATCTACATGCATTCAATTCCTTGTCATTTTTCTCACTTTGGTATTCACGTTACGACATCAAAACTTACCACCTCAACATCACTTAATTCTCATGCCATAGCTTAGAAATTGAAAGCACTGGTAAATTGAAATTCCATGCCCTCAAGACATGTTTAAACAGTGAAAGGTATGAATTGTTAAAAAATATGTGAGCTACATTTTTATAATAAAAGTCTATGTTGTCATTTGTAATATTGAATTTTACTATAAGTAAATTAGTATCTTTTTAGTAAAGCAATCAAATCCCTTTAATCGTATCATTTTTGTCGAAGGGTTCATTCAAGTAGTATTGTGTTTCAATATTTTGTTTCTTTTGTATGCTTATATGTCGAGTCTGGATTTATTGTCAAAGATTCATTCAACCATTATAATTGTTATTTGAGTCATAATTAGTTCCCAAGTCGTATGATTACAATTGGTCAATATTTGAATAATGTTATTCAATCCTCTTTTTGTACTATTCTAGTAATTGTCATCATATAATAAGTGTGTTTTAATATCAACTACTTTTTAAGATTATTTATGTAGTCTATTATATGTCAATAGTCATTGGTAGACCAAATTGTCATAGTAGAGTCAAGTAGGTGATTTATGGGTTATTATCCTTTTCCTCTTGTTAGATTAAAAATTCATTGTCAAGTCATCAATAAAGTCTGTCAAGAGTACCAAAGAAAAGTATCTCTCTTGTACGGATGAATTTTTGGGCTAACTCAACATCCAATAAATATGTCTAAATCATGGGTGAAAATTCTCTTCTAAAATCAATATGCAATGTTTAAGACTCAAATTTTAAATTTTCTGAGTTAAGAAGCTTATTATAGGAGTACACACGCAAAAGAGGATGGAGCTCAATCAACGACCTCTCGGAAGTCACCAATGAAGGGGTCGCACGAAGCTATGGTGGCATTTTGTGGTGAGAGTTTACCTTCAATTGTGCGCTTCTTTTTTCAAAGTACGTGTTTTACAGTTTGTTCTTGTTTCTTGTTTCTAGTTGATTTTTTTATATGTTCGAAGATCGTTCCTATTCAGAATTATATTTAGTGAAAATTATTTCATACATAGTTCCCCAGTGTAATAACATAGTGAATAATAGATAGCACATAAAAATGCAGCATCATAAGTCTTGAAGAGGTTGAACAATGAGATGTTTTCTTTTTCATACTTAGGTTTGTGGTTAGCCTCTTGAAAATAATTGAAGGATGTTTAGATGTGTTCCTGCTTGAGTTACCACAATGCTAGGTCATATGTGTTCCCTAGACTGTCTAGTTGGTAAGAAGATGATTCTTGAGCGTGTTACCATTCTCATTGGTCGGATGTGTTCCCAAATGTGCATGGTTGAAAAGAAGAAGTTGTTTTCCTTATTATACCTTCATTACAAGTGATGTACCAAGATCATGAGCAAGCACAGGTAGAAAGCTACAAAATATGTGTGACTATTTTTTACTACCATGTAATTACTAAAGGGGGGAATATTAGGAAAAATAATGTTTAGATGGTTATGGATTATTTACCTTATGGTAAATGGTTAATAGTTGTTTGGGTGGTTAGTTGAAAAAACAATATATCATGAATAATTAGTTGTTTAGTATTTGGTTAAGCGTAATATGGTTATTAACAATATTTCATAAATAGGATTATAGAGATATTGTTGGGAAATTAGTTTCCTAAACTATAGGGATACAACTAACTATTTATATGGAGTGGTCTATGATGTATAAACGTACGAAATGAATTGAAGGAAAGATTATTATTCCATGAATAATTTTTTTTTTTCATGTGTGAAAATGATCCAAATTCATTAGAAGTATATATAGTGAATGTATAATTTCATTATGAAAGGTTTGGATGAGTAAAATTTGAAGCTAGTGAAGAGTCATAAAAGTCAGAATCATACGAACATGATGAGAAAAGTGGTCACAATGGAGAAAATGAAGCTATATTAAGCTTTAGTGGGCCTTCGTGGACACAAGTGATGGGTTGAGAAGATTTCTCAAAGATAATTAGTCTTTAATTAGGATATTGTTAGGTTGTGGAGTCTATTATCATGGTAGATGTGTTGTAAATTTTACACTACAATTACTGTATATTCTTTATGTATTCTTATCACGGTTTGGTGATGAGTTGGGCTCACAGTGGAAGTAACTGAAAATGTACTCTTTTCATGTAATAATTATATGGGTCGTATTTATCCTTTAGGTTTATGGGTTGGTTTTTCTTCCCATGCTATCAGTACCCATGGCATTTTAAAACTACTTAAATAGCTACCTATTGATGTGCTTATAAATAGTTAGACATATAGTACGGAAATATATGGGTGTGTTAATTCAAGCGTGAATTTGAGATATTTTGCTAAGAATAACTACACAAAATACATTATGCATTTTAATTATTAGAAGTATGATCTTAGACTGGATTATACTCTTGTTTGCTCGTTATAAAGTATGGGAAAGTATTTATTGTTGGATGTATCCTAGATTGGGTGACCATGTTAAATCATGTCTTCTTGTTGTCTATTTATGTTTTTGTATTTTCTATTCATAGTTCATTTTGTTGTGATTATGCGGGGTTGATCCACATATATTTTTGTTTATCCCTAATAGCAAGTTATTCTAGGAAATTCATGTAATGTTTGTAAAAAATATCATCTATATACATTCTTATATTATCACTTTGTTTTTTATATGTGGCGCTTTGAAAATTTTAGGTGCATTTCTAAATTTTCACCTGAATCTATTGGAAATTGATATCCTACATCCAAACCATAATAAATTAGTTGATTTTTAAAAATAATAAGGAAATGGATTTACTTATTGGAAAGTGTTACATCAATAAGCTATAAATCTCCTTGATATTTTTTAAAACAACCTTAACCATGTAAAATATCTTTAACATCTTGTTGAATACAATGGAATGCTTCATCCATACAATCTTGTGTAGCACAATTATTACTGTATATGATTTTTATTAGAAGAATCGATTCTATATGGAGAAAAAAAGTATTTAAATAGTCTTCTTCATTCAATTATTGATTTAATTTCTTTGACATGTTCACAATGAACCTCTTATATATGTTTTTTATCATGTCCTGAATGTGCTCATGCACATGTGTCATTATAAACTTATCGAATTCAAATTAGGGTACTAATTACACACAATATGACAACAACATATGCATAAATTGACAACAAAGAACCAAAAAACCCCAAGGATTAAATAGGGTAATAATGGTCCACATAACAAAATGCATAATATCGTATAATCATGGATCTCTAGGGTTCTAGGACCATACATGCATGGTGTTGAGGAATTTGGATCCATGAACGTACTAATTTGAGGGAATTGCCAAAACACAAAGGGAAACAAAGAAAACACAAAGGGAAATATATAAAACACAAGTGATAAATACAAGAATATAGAGGTCATTCTAAAGTGTCTATAAATAATAAGATATTTTGAAAGAAAAAAAAAAGAAATACTTTAAGAGAAAAATAGTGGGTGTATTAAGTGGATTGAAATATTAAGTTAATATCCTATTATGTTAATTCATATTGAGGTAATTAGCTAGGCAATATTCTATTATGTTAATTCATATTGAGGTAATTAAAATTGATAAAATCAAAGTCAATATACCGATAGACATTACTATTAATATATTAAGAATAATAAGGATGACATTTATGATGTCTATTACTATTGCTATTAATATAATAATAATAATAATATAGTGTTAATAATAAGATTTTTTTATTTTTATAAATTATAATAATAATATCATTTTTAGTAGTAAAATTAATATTGATGATAATGATGACGATCACAACGACGATGATAATAATGACGAGGATGATGATGATGATAAAGATGAGAATGATGATGACAATGATTATATCGATCGTAAAAAATGATGACAATGACTATGATAATGATCAAAACAAAAACAACACCAAAGATGATGACGACGAGGACAATGATGATGGTGGAAATGATAGTGGTGATAATAATGATGGGGATGATGATGATGACAATGAAGATGAAAATGGTGATGAAAATGATTATATCGATCGTGAAAATGATGACAATGATTATGATGACGATGAAAATGAAAAAAAACACTAAAGATGATGA
Organism: Taxus chinensis; assembly: GCA_019776745.2. Taxonomy (NCBI): domain Eukaryota; kingdom Viridiplantae; phylum Streptophyta; class Pinopsida; order Cupressales; family Taxaceae; genus Taxus; species Taxus chinensis. The sequence continues at coordinate 238,568,976 of CM034147.1, forward strand.
CGATTATGACAAAGACGATGATTAAGATGATGATAATGACGATATTACTAATAATATTAATAAAATTATAAAAGTAATGTTTTATTAATAATAATAATAATGATTATGATGATGCTGAAAATGATGATAATAATGATGATGATTACGATGAAAATGATGGTGGTGGTAGTGATAGTGGAAATAATAATGATGAGGATGTTACTAAGGAAAATGAAGATGATAATGATAGTGATAATGATTATATCGATCGTGAAAATAATGAAAATGATTATTATGATGATGAAAAAGACAACACCGAAGACGATTACGATGATGACATTGATACCAGTGGTAACGATAGTGGTGATAATAATGATGATGACAACTAAGATGAATATTTAGGGTTTATTGGCACCATCATTATTGTGCATATTTAGGGTTTAAGGTTTACATATTGTGGAATAGTTTTCATCTTTTTCATTTTCATCACTATCATACCACGTCATTGTCATCATGATCCTCATAATCATTATCGCCACCATTAACATCACCACCGTAAACATCTTCGTCATCATCATCATTGCGAGTATTAGTATTATTAGTATTATTGGTATTAATATGTGAACTTGTAAATAAATTAAATATTGTAATCATCATCATATCATGATCTTGATTATCACAATCATGGTCATTGTCATTTGTCATTATTATTATTGTGACTATCATTATCATACATGTTTAGGTATTCATTTCCCCATCATCATAGTCATCATCATGATTATCATCATTAGATCATGATCATGATTTTCATCTTCACATTAATGGTCATTTTCATCTTCCATCATCGTCATTATAATCACCATTGTTATAGTGCATATTTAGGATTTAAGGTTTACAAATTGTGACATATTTGTCATCTTTTTCATCGTCACCGTTATCATTTTTGTCGTTGTCATCATTATCCTCATCATCATTATGGCCGCCATTAACACCACCACCATCAACATCTTTTCCATCATCATCATCATGAATTTTTTTTTTATTATTATGTGAATATTGATATTATTATGTTAATTTGTAAATAAATTAAATATTACAATCATCATCATATCATGATAATGAGGTAAATAAGTTAGGAATTGTTTTATGAATAATGCAACTCCCACGGTTGCTACTAGCATACCTATATTTATATAAATATATGTAATATATGCCGAGAGGTATATATTACATATATTTATATATTATATAAATATATAGGTGCCTTGTGAACTTCACCTCTCGGCATATTTTACATACATATAGAACATAAATCAAAACATGACATGTAAAATATGCCGAGAGGTGAAGTTCACAAGGCACCTATATATTTATATAATATATAAATATATGTAATAAATTCCTCTTTGCATAATTACATATATTTATATAAATATAGGTATGCTAGTTTAGAAATATTTTCAATTAGGTATTTGGGGTAGGTTAGAGAGGTGTGCCAAAGAAGAGGCCTAGTTGATTTTAATATTAAACTAAAATATTTGATTTATGAATTTAGAATAAGGAAATATAAACTAAATTATTTGATTTTTAACCAAAAAATAATAATATTATAGAAAATTAGAATTGAGAATACTTTTCAGTGCAAATGATATTAGTTCATCATCTTAAATTTTTTGAATAACTATTGATAAAGGATTAGAGTTTAACATTAATATGTCTTTAATTGCTTCAAAGTATCTTTCTAGAGAAGGGCATATTACAAAACAAAAAATTGAGTGGAAAACATGTTATATTTTCGAGTTGATATGTTAGGGTAGAAATAAAAAGGGGTAAATAAAATTGTAATAGAATATTGGGTAAGTAAGGTACATGCAAAAAAGAGGTATTTAAATTCTAAGGAGAGGGTATTGAAATTATTAGATTTTCACAATTCATTGTTAGAAAATTTACTTGGAATATTGTGTAGTGATTTAAAAATTCCAGTTTAAAACTAACATTATGGGTATTTTTTAATATACCCTTGAAACATAACATACTTTCACTAAGTGAACACCCCATGTTAAATAGGGGCATAAAAATATTAACTCTTGTTAACAAGCCTTCTATAACTTTTTAAAAAGTGTTAAGTATAAAGATACTCAAAACAATCAAAATTCATACCAATTAATTTATAAACATAAATCGACACTATTTAGGATTTAAACTCAATTTTTTGGGTAATAACTATAAATCCACACTAAACAAAAACGCTTATGAGTACTAATTTTACTTTTTTCATATCTTCATATAGCTAATCCTATGAAATTACAATATGCCCCACTCTAAAAGGGCTAAATTATCTTTTATTTTGATTTTTAAATGACAAATTCAATGTTATATAACACACCTCCTATTTATACGGGTGAAAATCTGGTAAATTTGAAAGACTCAATCTAAGTCTGAGCGGAGATAACAATAACAAATAATTTGAACGAGGTAGATACGGCGGCTGTGGTGGCGGGGATCCCGCCGCCTGCGGCCACAAGTAAGTGCATTTAATCCTTCGAGACACAGGCAGCAGAAGCATATAGAATTTTAATTCACAAGGAAAACGATGGGCTACCTGTCTTGATAGAAATTGCAAAATTAGAGTTGAGAAAAATACAGTTCACAGGCGAGAATCCCGCAAGAAGAGCTGTAGGGTATTAACAATCACTACGGTGACCATATAAAAATTAGATTGAATAATATTATTTCCATCAATGCTGGAATAATTCTGAGAGTGATCAATTTCAAGAATGTTGGGCACAATGTTCGTCCTTAGATTTTTAAAACAAGGAAAAAAACAGATGAGAAATGTGATGCCCATTAAATAGAATCCAGCAGCCAGAGAGTCCTGCGTGAAGAATCGTGATAATGTTGAGCAGCACCTGCGCCGCCTCCTCCATCATCTGGAAGAGGAATATTCAAATCTAACGCAAACTTGTCATCCTTTGTTGGAAAAGACGAGGCAGATGACCAATCTGATCCGACCTGCAATAACCCATTGACATCATCAGGGGCCGGCAGTACCAGGGGAAACATGGCCTCGTCAAGAGTCCGTGTTGAATTAGAAGAAAGGGAAAGGGCATTATGGCCGCCAGGTTTAAAGCCGGTTTCCCGTGCAGTCACATTCAGGGGCCGACGTATATAAGCATTTGTCCAGGCTGCTCGGGATGCCCTATTTCCCGATGCAGATGGAGATGGAGATGGAGGCACGCTTACTGAGGACGAGATATTGGCGACTGCACAAAGGTCAATGGGAATGGGAAAATTTGTTTTAGCTTTTGGGCCCCTGAGAAAGACGGCGGCCTTGTCGTAGGCAAGAGCAGCCTCCACGTTGGTGTCAAATGTTCCCAGCCATACGCGACGTTGCTTGCAAGGATCTCTGATCTCTGCAGCATATTTTCCCCATGGTCTTTCTCGAACACCTTTGTAATGCACCTCCCGCTCACTGCAGACCTTTGCACAATTCTCTCCTTCTCCTTCTACGGGCAACATCATCACTCCTGCCAAATGGGTGCAAGATAAGGGAGGGGATTATTTTTCAGAATAGGTCGGGGCAGAGATAACACTTATAAAGAATTGGAACGAGGTAGATATGGCAGCTGTGGTGTGCTGCTCAGATTACTGAGTAGGATGCAAATGCCTTGTTATCTGGTTATAGCTATGGTAGAGTCCTTGGTGATTTTCGAGGGGATCATCACTTCCTACGGCGAAACATTCTATAACGAGAGCATTGCAGGTCAATAAGTGGTCTCATTTCTCAAATTTACCATTAAAAACACTCCATTGGTGGTCAAACTTTTGTGAATTCCATATATTTTTATTGGAATGGTTTTCGGTACATCCACACTCCAGTGAAGTCAAATGCCAGTGTTCAACGTTGTTATGAATTGGAGGTGTTCGATACAAAGCCCAAACTCCATGATTCTTGGATTTTATGTAAATTCTTTCGACTTTTTTAAAAATTAGCTTGTGTGGCTGTGTTACTGTTAAGGGTAGTCCATCAAGACGGATTCTGCCCTATTTACAGAGATGGCTCCATTGTATGTGTAGCCATGTTATTAGTTTAGGGTACTCTATATGAAGGTTCATGAAGGTCCCTAATATTATGAGGGATTTTACATCGCTTATAGAAATGGATTCTTACTGTCCAACAAAATGTGATAACCGGTGACCTAAATAAGTGAACAACAAGGTTTTTTATCTAATTTTTATTTCTTATTAATGCAAGTTTCAATGTGCATGAACAATTTTATATGACATTTATGATACTCATTTCAATGTATAGGTATATATGATATTAACGTGTCTTTTTTACAGAGTCTTGCGCTAATGATGTCTTGATAAACACACTTTTCATCTCTTTACTTTATGAGGAGGGGTCCCAATCCCTTTTAGTTGTCTTATTCAAATAATAGGTTGTCTCACTCAGAACTACTACTTTTATTAATAGACCCCTCTACAAATATTATACTAACCTACCTAATTTTTCTCAACATTTATCTCTAGAGTTGTTTGTTATTTGGAAAGGTGATGAGATATAATTATCCTTATCCTCACAACGTATAGAATCCATTGTTTTAAGAATATTATAACTTATGAAAATTTGATGTCTTCCAAAATAATAAGATTTGAAGAGTGAAAATATTATACTTAAACTATATTTAAGGGTAAAGATTAATAATAATAAAATATTTATAGAGATATTATAAAATCAATCAAACATTAGAAGCTCTTAAACTAATTTATTATCCAAATTAATAAGTTACATCTAATATGTTTTTTCAAGATATGAACAAAATTATTATAATTTACTAACTTAATATTACAACCTCTTAAGAAAATAAACTATACATATTAAGAAGCATCATGTCAAATTGATTGATGTTTTAATAATATATATATATATATGACTTATTTTTTGAGTTCTATTTTTTTAATAAAAAATAATTTGTCTAGTTCATGATATGCATTGAAACATACAATGACACATATTTATGAAAAAATATATATATTAAATTTTTCTCTCTTTAAATGAAAATAAAACTTTTTATAATCAATAAAGTTATCTCTCTTTTAAATAGAATACTAGAGTGTAACATATTCCTTGGATGGAAATTTTTATCCCTAATATTATGTACATGAATCCATAGAAACATTAAATAGACTCAACACATTTATTAAGGAAAAATTGAACTATTTATCTCTCTTTTGTTGCACTTTTTGTTATAAAAAAGTTCCAAAGTTTCTAATATGTATGAAAGTAAGTTTAAATTGAAAATATATTTCATTGAGAAATAAGAAATCTGTATGTGCAAAATTCACAAATCATTATTGAGAATTACATGAATTATAGACACATCAAAACTTTAAACATAAGAGAAATCATTATTGTATAACACTATTAATTCTAATTTACAATATATTATGACGATAGTATAATTAATACATAAAATTAATGGAAGATTCATGAAGACATAAAATGAATCTTATATATGACTTGGAAAGTGATTTTACCAGATGGAGTGTTGCACTAGCGAAAACTGCGAATTATGCGAAAATAGCGAAATCTATGAAAAATGCAAAAAAAATAAAAATATTGTTTTTTCAAAAATAACAAAGGTCGTGGCGGGAGATGGGTTTCCTGCATTGAGTGCTAGGGTCCTCACTGGTGCGAACAAGATCCCAGTGGGAAATGGATAGCGAGGCGGTGATCGTGGATCAGCCTTGAACATTAAGCGGTAAAGGTTGTGCTTGAATTGATAGGACAATCTGGCACCAGCTAGGTTGTTAAAACCCTAGTTTCTTTGTTTGGGGAGTTGGTATTGGAAAACATGGTGGAAGAAAAAATTCTGGTGTAGGCTGAATGAACCGTTGAGGTGACACAGGAGGTCCCTTTAAATCCATTCCTGGTTGGGTCTGATAGGCTGAAGAGCTCGGAAGACTTCAAGGTTGATGGAATCGATTTCAAAATCACGGTAGAAAATTTACATCTCTCAGTTCCTCATTCTCTGAATGCTAATTTTTCTAATTTGCGGGTGAAAAGGGTGATTTTCTGCAAGTTTGTAGGCACCTGTTTCTCGTGGAGGAGGATTTCAAGCTAGGCCGTGCGCTTTTGTAGCTCAAATGCTAAACCAAAAGTCATTTTCCATGCCAACAATTTTTTCCAAGTATGTTTCCCCTCCCCTGATTTGCTAAATTTTGTGCTTGAAGAACGACTCTGGCTCATGAACTCTTCCAGTCTATACTTTCGTCCTTGGTCACCAAATTTCAACCCCTGGAAGGAAAAAAATTCCAAGGCCCCACTTTGGTCAAGCATTCATGATCTGCCTTTGGATCTCTGTAAATGGTCTATTTTGAAGCCAATTACAAACTCCCTAGGGACCCTCATGCCCATCCATTATCCTTCCCTGAATTTATGGTGTGAAAGCTCGGTGAGTATCTATGTGGCGATGGACCTGACTACCCCTTTGCCACTATCTTTGACTCTCCAAACAAATTCCAGCCCCAAGTGATTTAGCATTGAGTATGAGGGTCTAAATGCAAAGTTTTTTTATCATGGGCAGTTGGGTCATCTCAGTAAGGCCTGCTCTTTGAAACTCGCAAAGGCTTCCAAGGAATTGGATTCTTATAAGGTTGGCTCTATGATGAAAGGCCTGGAGGAGAGAGAAATGCAACCACCCTTGGTGGGTGATATTTCACCTCTTTCTCTTCTAAAATAAACTGAAGAAGTGCATAAAAACTATGGGTAGTTAATTTCCCTTATTAAGGAAGGTTTCGATCAAGGGAAAGTGGCTTCCCTGAACTCGCTACAATCTTGGATCCTAGATAAAGTTGAGACAATTAAGATTCAACCCCTTTTCAGTGATGGCATCTTGGAGGAAGGAGAATTTGAGATAGATATACTGGTACCATCTTTAGCATCCTTAAAATTGGCTTCAGTTCAATCAGGGTTAAAGGAGGCCAAATGCGGCTCAACCGGCAAAACAGGTAAAAAATAAAAACAAGAACTGGCATTGTTGCAAGTGGATGTTGGAAAACAAAAGTGTCTTGAACTTTTCCAAAGTTGTGTCTGTGAATGAGAATTTCCTTCACTCTCCTAAATGATAATACTTTCTTGGAATATCAGGGGTCTCAACACCCCTGATTAACAACACTTGTTTAAGCCTTATCTCTTCTCCTCGGAGGTGATTGTGGTGTTGCTTCAAGAAACAAATATGACTGTGTTGGAAGATGTTGCGCTCTAGAAAAATTCAGTTAAGGGCTTCAATTTCTTCTTCTCCGATGCTACCGGGGCCTTAGGGGGCTTGGGATTCTTGTTGGAAGGAATTTAAGGTTCAGGTTGATCTTATCCACTAGAATCATAGTTGGTAGTTAGGTTAAGTTTTCCTGAAATGTTCTCATTCAGTATTCTACCTTCTTAAGGTGTATGGTCTTAATAACATAATTGGAAAAAGAGAGGTTTGGTAAGACATCTCTAGGTCTTTTCTCCCCCTCGAGGATCAATTGTTTCTTCTTAGTGGTGATTTCATTGCTATCACCTCTAAGAAAGATTAAAAAAAGGTGGTATTTCTAGAAATTGGTAATCCCAGGAAGATTTTTGTTCCTTTATCTTTGACAACTCTCTTTTAGATATCAAGCCCAAGCAATATTGGTTCACCTGGAGCAATCGTAGAAAGGGCTTCAATAATCTTGTTGAAAGGCTCAATAGGTTCTTAACCAGCCCTAAGTGGTCTCTGAATAATATTGTCTTAGAATGCTTGATTCTTCTCTTGTCTGGCTCTAATAACTTCCCAGTTTCCCTATTAGTCAATATCAAATTTTCCCCTTCAGTCAATATCGAACTTTTCCCCTCACAAATCCCCTTTTAAGTTTAAGCTTATGTGGATGAGGGATGCCTCTGTGGAAAACAACATTTTGCAATGGTGGCATTTCTATCAGGTTGAAGGTTCAAAAATTTTGGTGCTTGCACAAAAACTAAAACTTCTAAAAAAGGATCTAAGATCTTGGAACAAATCTTGTTTTAAGAATATCTTCCAAGAAAAGGCTAGAGTGGAAGCTGAGTTGAAAGATCTTAATGATTTAATTTTTTTCTCTAGCATGGGGGAGGCAGATTTTCTTATGGAGAAGTATTTACTAGACGAACTTGGTAAATTTCTTATGCGCGATGAGGTCTTTTGGAAAGATGAAATGTATAAAAAATATTGATGATAGGTGACCCAAGGGTAGATCTATAAGATGGATGATAAATCTACAAACATGATGCACAATGGTGAAGGTATGATAATGGGGACTCCAAGAAATTAAATGTGTACAAAAAAAATTAATAGGACTTCAAATATTCAAATTTTATGCAAAATATCTCTAAGGTATCTCCAAGGTGGTGATAGTAGCTATAAAGAAGAGTAAGAAATGAAGTAAAGATTGCAAGGATTCCTGAACTCTCAAAATTTTCATCCTTGAGAAAGGATGGGTATGGGAAAAGTGATAGGGCCGATGGTGACCCAGATGGGTCACTAGTGAATTCTATAGCCTATTGATCTAGACGGTTGAAGATGTGATTAAATCAAAACAAGAATCCTTTATAAGGATAATTTAATGTGTAATGTTGTAAATGCAGATTAGGGATGTCTTTGGAGGATAAAAGGTAGTTAGGATATAAGAACACATAAAATGGGGGTAGATGGGAACTTAGGGATGATAAATATGGTGCTTAAGGAGTATAAAAGGGGTTAATGAATAGGTCTAGGTATAATTGTGGGTGATTACAGAGGTGTAGGGAAGACAAATTAATGATATGATTAGGATGGAATTAAAAATGAAAAATAACAATTAAAGGGATAAATGAAATTGTTTATCTACATTTTCCCTTTTTGTTGAGAAGTTTCTTTTAATCAAGTTGGGAGAAAAAAAACTAAAAGAGATGAAAAGATGTTTGTTGATGTGTTACCCCTCAAATTACAGATTGACAACATAAAGGGGATTCGATGTTTAGGTTGAAAGAGATAGATAAAGGAAAAATGGAAATGATGGATGAGATAAGATGATAGAAGATGCCCTAAGTGGGGAGGGTTAAAAAAAATGCAAAATGTGGCATTAATTTTATAATCACTTTAGTAGGTAACAAAGTATGACCTCATTATAGATGACGGAAATGCCCTACGGACTTATGAGGCAGTGAAAACCAATGCAAGATGGGGGGAGAATAATAGGAATCCTACTCAAATGGATGAGCAATCCATGGGACCAACATGAAAATGCTAGACATAAAAAATATGCACAAACAAATGCGAGGATGGTTAAGTCAAAGGTTTGAAAAGAGGCGTAGGAAAAACATACAATTTTGTTTCTAGGTAGGGAATTGAAAATATGCGTATTGATGGGAAGATGATAAAGTATGGCCACTAGGATGTGATAAAATGAATAGATGGTTCCTTAAGAGGGACATGGAGATGGCCGTAGAGCAAGCTGCTTGAGATGAGTAATGAAGCGCAATGAGATAAGAGGGGATAAAAATAGCCAGTGGAGTTTGGTGGGACACAAAAACCGAAATTGGAAGAGAAGATAATTTTTCTTGAGAAATTTACTAAGATGAGAATAATATGGAAATCAAGGATGGATCAAAAATGTCAAAGAAAGTTTGATGAGGACTTGACATGGGTCGGTGTTCATTAGTGAAAATCGACGATGAACGGGATCAGTGGCCTATATAATTGATGAAGTTGGCTAGGAAGGATCATTTTCACTGTGGAAATTAGAGGATTAACAAATATGAGAGATAGAAAAATTGAGTTTAGAGTGAGATGGAGGATAGTAGAGGAGTGAGGAGGCATGAGAGGACTCAAAGGATGGTAATTGTCTAAACCCTAACTTTGTTTTGAGTTATTTACTTATTTTTTATTATATCTTTCTCATTTTTTTTCTAAATTTTTGGATGTGCGCTAGGGAAGGATGCTGGTGAATTCACATGGCCTCCATTGACCAAGGCTAAAGGGGCTTCAATCCAAACCGGGTGGTAGTGAACCCAGCTAGGTCAACATGAACTGGGTAGATTGAGAATATGATTGATTAAAATACGTGATAGATGATGATGTTTGGATGTTGGATGCTGATTTGTGATTATTTAATTGATTGTTACAGGTGAGAGACACATTGTATCTCAAAGATAGAGTTTCGATAATGTTTGATAGGATTTGAGGGGATGTGAAAGATGTACAAATGAACCACATAGATGTAGTAAGATGGTGTGGATTTTAACTTTATTAGAAGTTACCTCGAGACACAAGGTGAATTATAACATTAATTAATAAGAGGGATCCGAGGACTTTCACACTCTCATTCTTAACATGAGAAATGATAGTTACGCTAGAAGACATGTACTATATTATGATATTAGTGATACACAGGGAACCGACAGATCCCATTATTATGGAGAGGAGATTCGGTGTGTTGACATGGTTGTTTAAATATGATACCTGAAATATTACTTTTACTTTAGGGTCCTTTCATAAGGAGGCATGATATAATTTGGAAATTCCGAGAGATGGAGTCGATAGAGTCAAACTAGTGCTAGATCTGATCTCTTTAAAGGGGAGGGGCCCGTCCCCCATAGATCTGTATCACATCACTGAGATGGAGATGGAGACTAAGATGGATCTCATTACCAGATAGAGGGGGCCACATATTCGTATCACATCACTAATATGGATTGGATCAGATGGATCATATAGTTTGTGACAATCTCCTATTATGCATTACCAAATTCAGGAGAAGTTAAATTCTCATGGACATTATCAAGGATGCTAGAAGACATAGTGGAGTAGAGGATAAATCTCTCATTTGGTACAACATTATTAGTACAGATATATCATGAGAATTAGATGTATTTCATGGAGTTGAGATCAAGATTTGATGTGAGTTTTATACTTGACTTCTAGGCCTATGACTACATAGTGCTGGTGAGGTTGTCATGGATTCCATGGGTGACTGGGGATCACATAGAGCCACCCATTATATTTTTGAGATGGAGGGCCGATGAGGCTCACGGGGTCAGGGAGGAGCAGGGGGAGGAGTGGTACAGAGAGACATTAGAGAAATTAAATATGTAGGAGGTTAGATGGAGGCCATATTGAGGATTCCTAGCATATCACGTCATGTACATCCAGTTATTTAGTATGACGAGGGTTATATGGGTGCAAGAGAAGAGTCCAAAGATCTTGGATTCGATTTAGTTTCCAAGGGTTGTGATGTAATTCAGGGTAATACAGATGGTGTTGGGGGTGCCAATCATATATAGGAAGGATGAGGTAGAGAGGGATGTACCTAGTTTTGTGATTGTTAATCGATTAGACAAGGCAAGAGACACATTAGATAGTGATGATGATGTAGGAGTTAGGGCAGGATTTGTAGGGTGGATGGTACAGATGTTGGTAGCCTAGGTAGCATAAGAGAGGGTAGAGGAGGAGGATACTATACCGGTAGGAGAGAAGGAAATGTCACCTCGAGTAGAGGAGGGTGGAGATGGAGGCATGGCAACTAAGATGGTCTTGTTGTAGGTGGAGTTAGATATTGCCTGCCATAAGAGGGACGCAACATGACAAGAGGCCATGAGGTTATCTTAGGAGAGAGACTAGGTTATTTAGTAACCGGAATGATATAGTAGGCATATGGAGGATTACACAGCCAAATTTAGAGATCTTGGATCCCTAATTACAATGTCAGGGAGTGACACACCAACAAATTCATAGGGAGCCAACTATAGGGATTTTCCTAGTATCGAGTCACTAGAGAGTTAAAAGGCACTAAGAGAGAAGGCACCCTAATATGAGTGCATTGTGACATCTAGACTTCCATATTTTCCATGGTACATGGTTTATTTAACAGGTGAGAGGAGACCAATAAGCTCAGTGTAACTGATGTTATTTGGGAACGTTATTCGCATGGTATAGCCAAGGATGGATCTAGGTCCATATGATGGAAGAGATGGTTGATAAATAGATGTGCATGTGCATTCTCAAGAGGGAAAGGTTTAGATGTCATAGAATTTGATATGTAGTTCATCCATTAGGTGGTGAACATTGTTTATATAATATGATACAGATCTCGATATACATATTTTTCAGATAGATCCCATAGAAGCCTATAATGGATATATGGAATTTTTTTTATATGATATGTATATATACATATGATTTTTTCATGGATTATATATGTGTTGATGTGTAATCACAGCACCCTCGACTATTTGCAATTTTAAGGATTGTGACCATCAGTGTAATTGCATAACATGGAGTATTTCCCAAAGTGTGGGACTCTGTGATCGGGAAAGCTCTCTAGATGAAGGTAGGTTCTTATTCCTCTATTCTGATGCACATATCCAAATTGTAGAGGATCTACTCTAAAATCTACTCTAACTTGCCAAGGAGATAGGGTTAAGAAGATTAGAAGATATTAAAGCTAAACTAACATAGGTGATGTACCAAAAAGAGTGTTGAATACTTGCTTTGCATGGAGGTAGAAACCACAATCACATTTAGAAGGATGAAAATACAGTAGAGATCAATCCACTCATGAGAATCCACTAACCATTGAACATAAACAATTAAACATGTAAGACAACCACCATGCACATATAACCGAGATTACAATGATAGATCAGGGGAATACAATGAACACAAGAGAGGGTTGAAATCATCCACATACTTATATTATTGCTCCACAAAATTGATATATTACATTACAATGGCCAAGAGGAAAATATTTTAATAGAGCTTGAGTGGGAGGTTTCAAATCCACAAATCCACGTACAGACAAGGAAGAAGGGATGTTGCAAAGAAAAATTATCCATCACTTTAAAATGAACCCCTCCTTACAATATATAATAAGAATGAGAGGAAAGAGGAGAGAAGGAATTCAAAATCCCATTTTAACCACCCAAAAGTACATTAAAACCATCTCAAAAAATGATTGTTACCTCTGCAAAACCCATGCCTCCATGTACTTTTCCTTGCAAGATAAGAAAGGAAGCTCGTACCTCTTTATGTGGTAGGTGAGAAATCATGAAACACCCTCTAAAAATGACAGACTATAATTCTTAATTTTAAGCACTTAGTCTCACTAATAGAAATATATTTCCAAAAAGTCCAATTTCGTTAAATCTGAGCTTTCAGTCAAAATTTGTGGTTGTCTGAAGATGGGGGTACCATACTGTGATAAATGTGAGTAGTTGGCTCTTACTTTTTGGGCTTTTTGGCCCTTTTGGGTTCACGTGACTCAATTTTCCCACACATTTTTATCTACCTTATCTACACTACACTAGCTCCTTAGCATTTTGGACCGGATCTAGGTACAATGAACCCCAGTATAATCGGAATTTGTTCCATCCACAATCCCCAGACCCAATTTTCACTTTAAAAGGCCCTCAACTTCATTTTTTCAATTTTTTACAAATTTTCACTAACTCCTTGGATTTATCTTTGGATAGGGAAGTCAGAGAAAAACCAAGGGATCACTCAATACTTGATTTTGGGCGTCGAACTATTCCTGCTTTCTCAATCCTGAAGGAATTGTACAAGTTATCAAAATTACCTTGGGGGTGAATTTTGAATAACAATATGTTGTGTGATGAATTATGTGATGGATTTGATTATATGATGGGTTTTAATTTAGATGTTGGATGTGATGCAATGTATATTGTTTATGTGATGTTTTGATTTTATGTGATATTTTGATTAAATCTTAGATGTTTGTATGGATATGTTATGTGATGTATGGATTCACTAATTTGATGTGATGATATGGTAGAGGATGATAAGGAAATGATGTTATAGATGGTACATAACAAACAACTTGGATCAGAATATATTTGATGAGTGGAGATGAAACATGTGCATCTTAGATTAAATTTATACAGTAGAGAAAATAATATAATTTTTTATGTTAGATGAGATGATTAGTTATGAAGGTAGATAACTAGGAATATTTAGTGAATTTGGATAACACGATGTGGGAGATGTAGGTGGGATATTATGGAAATTAGATTATATGTGACGTGATGAAGTGGATACAAATTTGAAAGTTAGGCTGGTGTGGTTTCGGAAAGGCGTGACCATGATATGTTGACCCAAGAATAAGATAATACACTGTGTCATAGTAAGGAGCGTACGTAAGTAATGTTATTTTGAACTAGACTAGAGGAAAAGCATGATAGGGAACAACATAGAGAAATGCACTTGCGACTAATGACATGTGTTAACACATAACAAACAATAGTTTGTCATATTTAATATTTTAAATGAAAGATGGAAAGTGTGTTTATATACCCATTATAGACACAAGAAAGGGGTCAAGATGGAGTTTCTATGGAGAAAATAGGTTCTCCTTAGGTGGTAGTCCAAGTTCTACACCCCAACTATGAGAAAAATAATGCAAATTGATCAATGTGGGAATTTTTCATGGGATGGGAAAGCTAATTGATGCAGGAAGATTTCTTGGGATGCTTGATTTTTATGTTTTTTATTTTTAATTTGAGACTTTAAGAAGGCTGATCAATGCAAAAAGAATCAGGATCCAATGTAAGGATCAACTATCATTTATCCATTTGGTTGTCGTTATAGCATTTTTAATGCTCCTTTAATGTTGGATTTAGGGACGGAGATTCCAACATAGTCTAACTTTCCATTAAAATAGTTCTTATTGAAATTGCATCTATCTAGGAGGGTCACTTTAATAGGTCCATGACCTGAGAAAGATAATACTATATCTATCCACTTCACTTCTTTGTAGTCCTCAGGTTTAATTCCCATCTCAGGTAATTTGGAATTGATAGATTTAAGCATATTTATTGCATGGACGAGATACAACACACTAAATGTGGCAGTGATAGTGGCTTCATGAAGATTGTTGAAGGAGATGAAAAGGTAAAAATCCTTCTCCAGATTTGGTGGCATTGTTTTACAGGATGTATTTAATACGAAGATTGTTTCAAACAGATGAATTTTGGTCAATCGACGTAAATAATGTTGACATACATTACAAGATAAAGTACCATCAACATAATTAAAGTTGTAATAATTTATAATTTTTTGTTGGAAGTCAATGAAATCCACACATGAATGTGTGATGTCATACATATGAACACACAATAAGAAAAAATGAGAAATATGAATAAAATGTGATGTTATATACATTGTAAATGTTTTTTTATGAAAAGGATCTTATATTAATATAATTTAACACGATACAAGATCATTTTCAACAAAAAAGTGGGTAGTATGAGAGCACACCCCAAAACCAGAAACAAAGCTAGGGCAATCCTAGAAAGACGAAGGACAAACTAGGCAGAGCCTAAATGACCACAAAAGGTAGGAATCACCTAGAAGTAGTCAAATGACCAAATCATGCAGTAGTAACAAACATGCCCAAAGTGTGAGGATTTTGGTCATATGAACAACTCGAGCTAGGTAAATATTTTCCAACATCTAGGGGCTACCATCTAGTATCAAATTCTTCCTCTGGGTCCACCTCCACGTGAGTAAGAATTGTGAGGCTAAGGTGAGGGAACGTATCAGACGATGGTGGTGGCAGGGGTTAATTCCAACCATCAGCAATCTGAGACACAACGACTAGAGGAGAGCCCCAACCATGGTGGTGAGGCAGTGATCCCCAACCCTGATGGTGAGTTGGTGATGGAATCTTGTAGTTACAAGGTGGCAACCCATGGCCATGGCGACAAGCTGGTGAGTAACTTCTTTGGCAAAAATGGCGTAGGGAGTTGTGACCTCATCTGAAAGAACACCGTTGCGAATGACTGCATCGACCACCATGGCCCAGAGGTGGAGAACGCCTGTTAGGAGACGCTAACACATGAAAAGAATTACATTGGGATTCCCCCTAGTTTTGAATAAGGGTCTAGAGGTGGTCCACTTTCAACGTAACCTGGTTTACCTAGACTTGTATCAACAACAAAACATTGGAGATCAACATAGATTTTTTATAAACTCAAAAAGATTGATCAACTGCAGAATTAGAAAAGAAAAAAATATTTCTTTCTTTCCATTTCCAAAAAATAATTTCCCCTCTAAAAAGATACGAAATTTGGGTGAACATAGGCAGAAGCTTGGGATTGTCTCTCAAAAGGATATGTTTCCAAGTAAAGCAATGCGGCGTTAATGGAAAGAAAAATGAATGAGTCTTATTCTAAACAATATGAGATTGGGTAAAAAACTAAAAAATAAGTAGGATAGTTTCTAGGTGACCATAGAATGGGAATTTTTGAGTTGGGATCCGAATTTGAACAAGAAAATCCTTGATAGGAAGTCCTTGGTGCAAAATACACTAGTGGGAAATTTTAGGCTCCACACAAAGAGTCCAAACAATGGAAAATCAATTACTCTTGATAGATGGATTAGATTGAATTTCCCATCACATCTTAAGTTTATCCACCATGGGAAAATGAATCGAAATCCAACAGTAGCCATTATTGGATCTATAAATGTGAAATGGAGTATCTACATACCATTTCCAGTCCATCTATTATGGGAAAGAGGAATGCACAACAATATTGTTTATCATGTGGTCAGGAACCGAGCTGATCACTGTAGTATAAGTATCTTGGTCATGGCTAAAGAGTGGAAAACATGTTTTAAATGTCAGCCAAGAGAACCGGGATTTCTCATTTTTACAAAATAATTTCTCAATTGTGAGAGTTCCATGTTTGAATAATTTGAGCGTGGATATTCCCAGGGATTCTACCAAACATTTATCTTTGCTTTGAAACATCATTGATGACCAAAGGGATTGATGATTAATAGAGATCCCGTTTCGAAAGTCATCCACCTTCCATAGAAGCTAGTGTGTAATGCATACCCATGCTTTCCAAATTATCTTAATCACAAAAGTGTCGAAATATTTGATAGGCATGGGGGTGATGAGAAGATTAAAAAACCCCAATCCTTTCGATGTAGGGCAGCAATAAGGATAGCCTTCAGTAATATCATGCCATATGAAAACTTTCCAAGGTTGTTGACCATTAATGCTTCTGATTATCCATTTTGTGCAAAGTGCATTCCCTTGATCTTGAATGTCAATAAGGCCAAGTCCCCAAGAATTGCAAGGAAAATAACATATCTCCCAGACCACCTAATGAAATCCTTTACCTATAGAAGAATTAGCCCATAAAAGGTATTTGAGCAGATATTCCATCTTATGAATGGAGGCTTTGGAGGGAACCCAACACGATGAGTAGTAAACATGTTTGCATGCAAGAAATTTTGAACAAATTTGAAATTTTCCAGCGAAAGATAAAGGTTTGGTTATCAAATAATCCAATGTTTTGGCCACCTTGTGAATAACATATTGTGAAAGCTTGGCCAGGGAGGCTTAAAAATCAAAAGGAATACCCAAGAACTTAAATAGTTTGCCATGTGCTATAATTTTCCATTTGAAAGTGGCAAGCCAATTAGGCACAGGTAGGAACAATTGTTGATAATACTTTGTATTTCGCCATAGAATCAATGACTTAGAAGCTAAGAAAAAAGTATCTAAGCATTGCATAACATTACGAATGTTAATTTCATCTTAAATGAGCATGAGAAAGGAATCATCCATAATATTCCCATTGAGAAGCTAATAATTAGGCACAGTAGGAAGTGAGATTCCCCTAACAAGTCCATGAGATTTAGCATGGGCCAATAAATAGCCAAATCCTTCATCCAAAATCACATACAACGCAGGGTCAAGAGGGTAGCCTTGTCAAATAGAATGAAAAATACCAAAGGGTTCCAAGATGATGCTACTGATAGAGACCTAGGTAGATGCATCGACAAAAATCATACTTAGCGATTGAACAAAATGGGGCCAAAGACAAGGGCTTGAAGCATGGCAAGAATAAATGGAAATTGAATTTGATCATAGGATTTCTCAAAATCAATATTTAAGAACATGGCAGACTAATTAGATATGTGGGCCCATTTTATGCCTTCTTAGATAGTAATCACATTATTGAGGATATATCTACCCTGGATAAATCATGTTAGTTCTAGCTGAATAACATCTAGAAGGATATTATGTAACTAGAGATCCAAAGCTAAGGCGAGGATTTTATAGGAGACATTCAATAGTGTTATCAACCTCAAACAAGTGATTTGTTCTTGATCTCCTTGTTTAGGGATGAATTTGTTTTTTCCCTTATTGATTCATTTCCCTAAGGATTTATTCTGAAATACTTCGTGGTACACTTGGAAAAGGTCATGACCGACTGAGTCCCAAAGGGATTTATAAAATTTATAGGGAAGCCATCACATCCTGGTGTTGTATCAATGGCCATCTCCATGGTTTCTTCATGGAGGTTGTCAATGGTGAGCATTCTTTCACAGATCACCTTCTAAGCCTTGGACATTTTTCATGGCACAACACCCAAACATTGATCAAGAGCAGTTTGGTGAGCTAAAATTTTTTTTTGAGCTTGGAACAGTAGCTTATAGTGGTGCACAAAGGATTCCAACATAATTTGAGGGTATGTAATCAGAGCTCTACCCTCCATGATAGCCCGAATTTTCTAGGAAGGTTTCTTGGCTCTGAGGGAAAGAAAAAATATCTTTAGAGACCCTATTTCCAATTTTCAGCCAATGTATACATGCTCGAATATATGTTCCCCT
Organism: Taxus chinensis; assembly: GCA_019776745.2. Taxonomy (NCBI): domain Eukaryota; kingdom Viridiplantae; phylum Streptophyta; class Pinopsida; order Cupressales; family Taxaceae; genus Taxus; species Taxus chinensis. Next base: position 238,587,635 of record CM034147.1, read on the forward strand.
AGCATTGTAGTTGTTCACAATTTGAATTTTTGGTGAAGAGTTACATAATGAAGTTACAGGGTTATAGAGAAGGGATCAACTTGAAGCTCCACCACCACTTAGCCACGGGTCGAGGTGTTCGCGGATCATGAGTGGCATCAAATTTTTACTAGTTGTCTTTAATTGATTCTGAGGAACCTAGTTTTTTGATTCAGCATACACTCCCGCTATTGAATCCATCTATAGTTAGCGTTTTCTGATTCTGAGGAACCTAGTTTTCTGATTCTGAGGAACCGATTTTTCTGATTCAGTGTATAATCCCACTATTACATAGATGGATGATACTAGTGACAGTGACTAGCATGTGGAATTAAGTTCCAAACATGCATGATATGATTTATGGTGGGGCCATGCTGCATCAAGGTAGTAATAAGAAATATTTGGCCTTTATGGCAGAAAGTGCATGTATCATGCCAAGTGATATGAAATTGTATTGGAGAATGATCCGAGAGGAAAAAGTTAGGCCTGACCTCCACTAGAAGGGAATAAATTCTATAAAACTCAAAATAATTTTGAGATGACAACATGGCTCTGTCAAGCCATTTAAGTACATAATTTTTCCCTCCTCATAGATTTAACCAAGTAAACCATGGTTTAGAGGTGTCAAAGTGAAATGCGTTAGGATAAAAAAACCAAAACTTATTACACTTAAAGTACCATGATTCCTTTTTACCAGGTTTCCTTGTCATCAAAAAGTTGCCACATATATTATTAGATCACTCAACCATATTAAAGTCACCACTTATGATCCAATAAGTATTGGGAATGGAGTTGGAGATCCATCAACATAGATCAGACCTTTCATTTACAACATTAGAGACATAAATATTAATAAGGAAAAAAGGGAAGCCATCAACATTAAATACGACCCATATGGAACATTTTGTTGGGTCGATGCCATCATCAATTAATAGAGGCCTCAATTTGGGAGAAAATAGTGAAATTAATCCCCCACACCCTGCTTCCTGATTTCTACAGAAATCCAAGATGTCAAAACAGATGGACATACAAATCGTCTGTAATAGAAAACATGTAATTTTTACTTCCTGCAGAAATAAAATGTCTAAATTTGCACATCGTTGTCGAGTTTCACACACAAAATATTTTCCACAAGAGTATGTAATACCCCAAAAATTCCAAGATAAAAAATTCATGGGAAATGATGGTCGAGATACATATCCCCATCCTCCAAGCCATCAATAACATCATATTGATTTTACAAGAAGTGAAAAGTATTATGTTGTAATAAAACCCGTAAATCAACTTTTTCCTATTTTGTATACACAATGTTCTACTCCACTTTGGATGAGTCCATGTTACGAGATGGACTATAGTCCCGAGAGATGTGAGACAAGATTCACGGCCTTTTGGATGGCGCTTGTGAATTTCTTGGTAAGAGTAATGACATTGGTTGTTGGATGGGAACACTAACAACAAAATTTATTTGGTCCATGAGAACTGAAGCTGCGAGGTGAGTGTTAAAGTAATTTGGTAACTGGGTAACAAAGTTGGCTGTGGTAGTTGGTTCTTTAGCAGAAGCAGTTGGCTATTTAGAATGTACACCATGTGGTTTTTCCTTAACAACTAGCTCCCGGTGGCCATTAGAGCCAGAGGACTTGGATTGCTGGGCTTTTTTCTTATTTCACTGGCCCTCGGAAACTTTCAAACCTTCCTCATACTTGGTTTTGACTGGTTTGGGAGCTTCTTTGGCCACATGGTAGTTTCAGGGTACATACAGAGAACAATCATTGATCTTATGATCAAAATCCTAGCAACAGAAGCATGTATTAGGAAAATTGATATATATGACTCATATAGAGTAGCATTTATCTCCCATCTAGATATCAACAAATTATTTTAGATATTGAGAAAGATCAATCTCAACACATACTCACTTCTCTGGGCGATAATGGTAAAATCTATCGGCATCGAGGTAAACTACTGGGTCAAGAGAAGTAGTAATTTAAGACATAAAAGCACACATGGAAAAGGGAGGCTAGGGAATTCCACCCAAATAGGAAATGTAAGGGTGGTATATTAAGATACAATGAATTCCTTCTATCATGGGGTTATCACAAGATGTGAGTTACAAACATAGAAAGTGGCTTTGTTAGCTCGAATATTGGGTACATTAACAGGATTACAAAATCAAAAGTGGAAAAAACCCTAGGTCATGTTTTGCATGCTTTCAATTCTAACTCCATGAGGAGTTTAGATTGTGTTAACCCTATATTTAAGCATGCTTTTAGATGGGATTTGACCCACAAAACACCCAATAAGAAAATAATATTCTAAACATTGACAAACAACATTAAATTCAGGAATAGGGAAAACAACATTAGGAGGAGAAATATTACCTCGTGGAATACTTTCGAAACGAACTTCCTGGATCAATTTATCGGTGGTGCCATTATTCAAAGCTCTATTATTTCCAATCATGGTTGAAACAATCAAGTTTGAATATGGTGAGGTCATTTTATAGTGGATGCCCAGAGGGTGAGAAACTATATCAATAAATTCTTGCAATGCCTGAAAAGTCCATGGTATGGTGGTACTAAATGTAAAACCTTAAAAAACATTGACTGCAGTGTAAGGGTGGTATATTAAGATACAATGAAGTCCTTGTGTCATGGGGTTATCACAAGCAGTGAGTTGCAAACATAGAAAGTGGCTTTGTTATCCCGAATATTGGGTACATTAACAAGATTACAAAATCAAAAGTGGAAAAAACCCTTGGTCATGTTTTGCATGCTTTCAATTCTAACTCTATGAGGAGTTTAGATTGTGTTAACCCAATATTTAAGCATGATTTTAGATGGGATTTTACCAACAAAACACCCAATAAGAAAAAACTATTCTAACCATTAACAAACAACATTAAATTCAGGAATGGGAAAAACAACATCAGGAGGAGAAATATTACCTCGTGGAATACTCTCGGAATGAACTTCCTGGATCACCTTATCGATGGTACCATTATTCAAAGCTCTACTATTTCTAGTCATGGTTGAAACAATCAAGTTTGAATATGGTGAGGTCATTTTATAGGGGATGCCCAGAGGGTGAGAAACTATATCAATAAATTCTTGCAATGCCTGAAAAGTCCACGGTATGGTGGTACTAAATGTAAAACCTTAAAAAACATTGACTCTAGTGTAAGGGTGGTATATTAAGATACAATGAAGTCCTTGTGTCATGGGGTTATCACAAGCAGTGAGTTGCAAACATAGAAAGTGGCTTTGTTATCCCGAATATTGGGTACATTAACAGGATTACAAAATCAAAAGTGGAAAAAACCCTTGGTCATGTTTTGCATGCTTTCAATTCTAACTCTATGAGGAGTTTAGATTGTGTTAACCCAATATTTAAGCATGATTTGAGATGGGATTTTACCAACAAAACACCCAATAAGAAAAAACTATTCTAACCATTGAAAAACAACATTAAATTCAGGAATGGGAAAAACAACATCAGGAGGAGAAATATTACCTCGTGGAATACTTTCAGAACGAACTTCCTATATCACTTTATCGATGGTTCCATTATTCAAATCTCTACTATTTCTAGTCATGGTTGAAACAATCAAGTTTGAATATGGTGAGGTCATTTTATATGGGATGCCCAGAGGGTGAGAAACTATATCAATAAATTCTTTCATTGCCTAAAAAGTCTGTGGTATGGTGGTACTAAATGTAAAACCTTAAAAAACATTGACTTTGGTTTAAGGGTGGTATATTAAGATACAATGAAGTCCTTGTGTCATGGGGTTATCACAAGCAGTGAGTTGTAAACATAGAAAGTGGCTTTATTAGCCCAAATATTGGGTACATTAACAGGATTACAAAATCAAAAGTGGAAAAAACACTTGGTCATGTTTTGCATGCTTTCAATGCTAAATCTATGAGGAGTTTGGATTGCGTTAACCCAAGATTTAAGCATGCTTTCAGATGGGATTTGATGCACAAAAAAACCAATAAGAACAAACTATTCTAACCATTGACAAACAACATTAAATTCAGGAATGGGAAAAGCAACATCAGGAGGAGAAATATTACCTCGTGGAATACTTTCTGAACAAACTTCCTGGATCACTTTATCGGTGGTACCATTATTCAAAGCTCTACTATTTCCAGTCATGGTTGAAACAATCAAGTTTGAATATGGTGAGGTCATTTAATAGGGGACACCTAGAGGGTGAGAAACTATATCAATAAATTCTTGTAATGCCTAAAAAGTTTGCGGTATGGTGGTACTAAATGTAAAACCTTAAAAAACAATGACTCTAGTTTTTCACCATATTTTTAGAATGCTTTTTCATTCACGTTAATGTGAGATGTATCCAGGTGATTATTCAATAATCAAAAACATGCTAATATTCACATTATGTTTACTCTCGCTTATCCAATTTCCTACACAAGTGATTATAATCAATAATCAAACACATATGTGAATAATCACATTATGCTTATGTTTTCTTATCAAATTTCCTACATAATATTTTATCTTGCATCTCAATTTCCATGTTATTTTCATAAAATTTAATCATTCTGAGAATATAAGAGAAGAGAAGAGAGGAGAGTTTAATTCTAATGGAGAATACTGGTTCAACAAATCTAAATGTACATATAATTGACTGAGTAGTGATGGTGCCATGCCTTCACTTTCCAAAAAAAATTCTATAACTCTCCCGCCTTGACAAACTGAGAAGATTTTCTAACATAGTATTAGTCTTTGATGGCTCCAATGATATTTCTACATATCTTATAAAATCAATTTGATAGGCTCTCTCCAAGATATCGGTTTACTATTTCCTTTTTGTTAGGGGTCTTAGAAATAAAGAGAATGGGGATATTGAAATGGAGTGGATAGGGCAAGGTGATCTATTTGTGGAAGCCGTGGTGGACAATGAACTTTCTATCATAGGAGATCTAGATGATTACAATCCATCTTTTCGACAACTACAATTTTCACATCCACATGATACAGATTACAAGGACCTCCATCTTTCAACTGTTCAGGTAATATTATCAAACCTATCCTTCATTCTTATTCATCTTCCTTTGTATTCACTATACTTCAAAAAAATTAGAATAAAGCCTCTTGTAATGGGCTACCAAATGAATTGATTTTAATATCAGAGTTGGACTACCTTTTTGCATGTCTTTTATGCAGGTAACTTGTTTTATGTGTGGGGGCTTTGTCATGGGAATGACTATACACCAAAGTATATGCGATCGAAATGGAATCGAAATTTTTTTTAAAATCATGTCAGAGATGACGAGGGGAGATGTTAGGCCCTCAATCACACAAATACGGAACATAGAATTGGTGAAGCCAAAAGACTATATTCACCTCCAATTGTATCTTGGTGCATCCATTCGCCCACCTTTAGTAATTGAGAAATTTGTGCAGACATCTCTTATTATAAGCTTTGAGAAAATAAATCATATCAAACGATGTATTATGGAAGAAACTATAGAATTTTTCTCTTCATTTGAAATTATAGCAGCATTTCTTTGGATAAAAAGGAAAAAAAAAATCAAATTTCATAGAATGATGATGTGAATCTTCTCCTTGTAATGTATGTGATCAAATCATTTGATCCTGCTATTCCAAAGGGATACAACGGTAATGTCATTGGTCTTGCACATACAAAAAATAACATCATCAACCTCTTAGGAGGATATCTTTTACATTCTCTTACAATTATAAAGAAATTAATGTTGTCATTTTATGAGAATTTCAACTCAATATTCTTGGTGAGGCCATATACATTAGATGTGAGTATGAAGTTTAAAAATGTACTTTCATTTAGTGATTGGAGGCAGTTGGGATATGATGATGTGGACTTTGGGTGGGGAAATGCAATGAATGTAAGCACCTTGCATCAACAGTGGGAGATTGTGTCACCTATACCGATTTGTTTTTATTTTCATTCAACCTCCCAAGAATATAACATATGGAATCAAGGTACTAATGCTCAAGCCCCAAGCAAGTGTGAAAACATTCAAAATTAAAGTGGAAGCCATGATAAAAAAATGTGTGACTAAAGTGTCGCATTGAAATCTATAAATTGTGTTGTATATATTAATTTCAAGCTAGTTCCTGTTGTGAATCACTCATTCTCAATCTCATCCAGGGATAATTTTAGTGGAGAATATTCGTAATATGGAAAAAAATTAATTTTAGGAAAATTTGAAAAGTTGAATTTTTCAGGGAAGGTCAGTCTTCTGTTCATCTAAAATTTACATTATATATATTTTTATGGGTCAGCTTTACCTACATTTGAAAACATCTCCTATAAAAACCTAGTTTTTTCACCAGGTAGTATACTACCACCAGTAACTTACTAAGTTACTATTAGTTGAGCTACCGACATATGAAATTATTAGCATACGTTGCATAGTTCATATTTTAGGAGTGTTTGTTCTATTTTATCCCTTTATTATCTCTTCCTTGGTTTATTCCATTATTCTCTAGCCTTCTTCCAAATCTTCCTCCTTTAGTTTAGGGGAATGTAGTTAATTATTTCTCCTCTATAATGTGCGTGCTTCTTCATAATAAAATTAGTGTGTGTAGAGTACTTCACTCTACATTCTTCTCTCCTATCTTCCTCCTTTAGAAATACCGTGAACTTACATACTCTAAGCAATAGTGCATAGTATGGATCTATTTACTGTCTAGTAGTTTTCAGTTTGGAGAAAGGTGTTATTTTTTGGCACGTGAGTATTAATATTTACTGATGCGTGTCAAAGGGTCTTTGTGGATGGAGAAAAAAGAGATATTTCTAATCCGTAACAAGGGTTTGGTTGTTGATGCCTGACACTGCTCTGCTAATGCACAACTGTACTATTGTTGATGCATGATAGAGTATTTCTCTAATGCATGACAATGATATTTGTTGACACGTAACTTACTGTATTTGCTAACGCATGAAAAGGTTTTTTGTAATGGGTGATAAGGAGATATTTTTGACACATGATAAGGGTTTGGGTTTTGATTCCTGACCCTTGTTTTTTGACACACGATTGTTTTTTTGTGCACAAGGGTTTTTTGTGGACACATGACAAGTAGACTAGACTGATGTGCAACAAGGAAACTTGACTGACACCCAACAAGGAGACTTAACTGATGCCTACCATAGTTATTGTTGACATATGATAGGTATCTTATTGACGCATGACTTGGAGTTGCTGATGCATGACATATTTTCCAATTATCCATTTAGAACAATGGAAGGTGCTAGTGCTTAGAATGAGAAGACCAAAAAATTAACTAAGAAATATAATAAGTCCTTGTTCAAGTATTTTGGAAACTCTGCTACTATAGATACCACAACCACCAGGACCTATACAACTACTAATGGAAGGAAATAGAGGATAGACTATGTGGAAGGTAATATTGAGGTGGACATGCATTCTACACAGTATCAACCAAATGACACCTATGATGATACCATGTCAGATCTTGAAGATATACCTTTTGGGATGCCAAAGCTTGAATATATTCCTGAAGAGGTGCAAATAGGAGTGGATCAAGAGATCACACATACAAGTACTTAGCAAAATGGAACTCAAAAATCAAATGAAAATTCTTGTTCATGAAAGAGGAAAGAAGGGGATTGTGGTAATGCTTAAAATTCTAATCATAAAAGTAAAACATTGAAAATGAACAAAATTATGTGGACAGTAGGGACAACATACAAGTTTTATTGGGCTACCAAATTTCCTCTTATCGAACCTGTACATCCATTTAAGTCAAAAGAGATCCCATCTGGATGTACATGTATAATATGTATGTGGAAATTAGGAAAGTAACAAAAAATGCAACTGAAGATGGACATTATAGAAAGAAATTGTGGAAAACAATATTTGACTGTAATGAGGGAGGAAGGGCAAAAAATCAAAACAATCAGGTCCAAAACTAAAAAAAATGCATGCATTTTAAATACACAACAGATTATGAAGTAGAGCAGAAAAAAATCAGACATCTCATGGAAAAGGGAGGAATGATCACATCACAAACTGGTCAGATTAAACAATCAAATATGCATCCAAAAATCATACAGTTCTCTACTTTATTTCACATACTTAAGAAAGCAAGAATGATTTTGGATTTCCTCAACTTAAAAGTTTTGTATCAATATAATGGAATGCACAACTTTCTTCAGTCTCATTTGTCTAACAATAGTCCATAGGAAATGGTAAAATGCCTTTCAACGATATAGCAGGAATATTTGAAAGAGAATGTAAAAATAACAAATGTTATCTCTCTTTTAATTGATGAATTGACAGTAGTCGACAACACTGCATGGGTAGGTATCCACATCTATACTTTAGCAAATCATATGGGTGTTATGAAAATTGTAATGCCAAAAACCTACATCAAATAGTTGTTCCTCATTTGAAATATATTGTTGGAATGACTCATTATGAAATTGCTACAACATTGGTATGCTTTGGAGTATATGGTGTAATTCCCACTTCCCTTCGACATTAAATGAACCATGATTATCTTTTCCAAATTATTATAGACATAAAATTGACTGTTGTATTCTAGTTAGCATTCAAATAAAATGTGCAGACATTAGGATTTATATTTTGTTTTGGTTATTATTATTAATCTGACTCTATGTCATAATGTGGACCCTGATGGGAATCTAAGGATAATAAAATTAGCTAGAATGGTTACATTGTCGTAGATTGATTGTGTTAGCTTTACTCTACGATATTGTGTTTTTATAGTTAATCTAACATTGTGACTGAACACATAGACATCATTGCACAAGGCACCTAGAAATATTAATAGATGAATGATAGTAACACATGGTGATATGGAAATTGAAGGATAGACATCTATAATCGAACTGACTAAATTTTGATACACTTTTAGTACGGAAGAAAATAATGTGTTGTCAGTTTAGATGTATGCTGGTATTTCAAATTATTTTCATAATGATCTTTATTATGATGTTCAAGGTTATTTTGTGATTTGATGTTGGAGAATTGGCAAATTTTGAACAAGTGAAAGTATTGCTTGAGTTAGATGATTTAATTGGTTTATGATCATAATTGTAAACTGATGTATTAGCAGAATTGAAATGTTGAAAATTGGAGTAATTGTTCAATTACTTGGTCTTAGCAATAGTAGTTATGATATTTGATGTTGAATTTGATATGTAGATGTAATCATTTTATTTGTTTTATATCACTAATATGGCCACAAAGCCATAAAGGTATCATGTGATTATGAAGGTTATTAATTCACAACAATAAAATACGGGGGGTAGGAGACCAATAATGAAGGAATGTGGGGTATTGGCAACAAGGGTCACCATGTCAACTAGTGTTTTTTTGTGTGTGCCTTTTTTGTTGTTGGGGGGTCCCCATGGGGGGGATAACCTCCAAATGTGACCAAGGGGTTTGTGTGTTGCTCTTTTAAATTGTTTCCTTTATTAAATTTTAGTATATGATTTTTTTTTCAATGATGTATTTTCCCTTTTATTAATTAATTAATTTGTGTCTAGATTAATAAAGTAATCATGGTGATAAACTAATCATGGATGAGAAAAAATAATTCTTTTATTAGATTAGATGGCTATTTGGTTTATGCATTTTAAGTCGAGTGCCTGGGATCTTGAGTTTTGTACACTCTAACTCTTCTTGGAAATTCCGGTTTGGCCTTAAGGGCCAATTTTGGAGGCTTGTGGGACAAGTTAAACTTGTCCCACACCTCTTAAATTACTATACCAACCCCACCTATGGGTTCGGGGGCCAAAAATAGACTCCATTATGTGTTTTGGGAAGACAAATTGAAAGTTTTTATTGCACTTAATTATACATGTTTTTTTATTTGTCCTAAAAGGTATGGGTTCGGATTGTGTGTGTAAGTAAATTTTCATTTCTTCAAACACATATTAAAGATTCTTTGGGGTATGGGTTTTACTAGTGATGTGGAGTTGAGAATAAGTAATGTGGCATCCTACATGGATCCACCTCACCCTCCTCTTCTGTTTTCCTTTATATGCATGCTTAATTGTTGTTTTAGGGGTTACTTGCTCATTACTCTTGGGAAATGCTTGTAATTTTGGAGAGCTTGCTTGAGAATGGGGCGTGGAGTGGATGGTGGATGCTTGGGATTTTGAAAGGCTTGAAGCTTGTTGTGTATTGATACTCTTCATTTATGAGGTAGATCTCTACCTTTGTTTTTACCTAGTTACTTTGTTGTGATCTTATGTGTAGGTGTTGATTGTTGCATTAGTAATGCTTGTTGGAAATAGACTTGATTCTTATATTGTAGGATAAATGGAAATAGGGGTAAAACTTGAGGGAGGCATAAGAAAAATGTAATGGGTATATTTTAGGAGGGATTTCGGTTGCGATGTCCACCTTGTTGATAAATATGAATTGTATTTATCTTATTTTCTTGAGGGAGGCATAAGAGGTGTATCTTTTGAAGAGAGGCATAAGAGTGTTGTGTGTATTATGATGAAATTTTTTGAGGGTCATAGGTGGACACCCAAGCCCTTGGGAGGCATAATAAGAACCCCCATTTTCCTTTCTCCTTCATGGATTTAGTATGAAGCTTTTGTGTTTTGATATTTGTTGTCTAGTGATAAAATTGGTATGGTGTTATATTCCTCAAATGTCTTGATTGAATGTGTATGTGGAATCCATTTTTTATTTTCAATGGTGGTCTAAATATCCCTCATTGCTTCCTTGTTGGGGCTTGGGGGCCAATGAGGAAAAAGGCTTCTCTTCCTCGTTGGATATTTTGGTTTGGTGGAGAGTGTTTCCTACTCCCCCATTTTGTTGTGTGCTTGGATTGATGAAGATGGTGAGCTGAATGAAGAAGGTGCTCTTGTTAGAGAAAGGCTTGTAGAGTTGCATCTTGTGCTATTATAATCCTACTACTTGTAAATTGTATCAATAGTTTATTGAATGTAATCTTTATCATTCTTGGGAATGTATTTTTATAATATAAAATTCTTCATGAGAATATGATCCTTGCAAAGATATTGAAAATGGAAATTAAGTTCTTTCAAATTTAAATTTGTGTTTAGGTGTTCATTGTTCATATATTTGTGCTCTTGGATGGGAAACAAATGTTGAATAATTTCATTATGGACAATCCTTGCTCACTAGAATGTTGAAATGAATTTCATTTAATAGTGGTTGTTGCAACTTATCCAACTGGATGTGTAAAAGGATTAGGCATGATTAACTTATTAATAAAATTCCTACCTTGTGGATATAGGATTGATCAAAGTACAAGATCGAACCACAGCTAATTATACCCTTAAGATGATTGTATAAAGGAAATGGAAAGTGATAAGTTTTAAATCCATATCAATACACAATTGTGCACTACTATTTGCCTAGTACATGCAAATCTTATCCATATAAAATGTGACATTTATCCTTCCACATTATTCACCATTTTTCTTTTAAAAGGAATAGAAAGACTCTCCTAAATGAATGTATAATATTAATATACAATAATTATATAATGATAGCTTACTAGGGTCATTTTCACAAGTCTTATTACCATTATGTGATTTTAATACATGTTATTTTTTTTACAAATACTAATAATCATGTCTTACGTTAAATATTATATATATATATAGACATGTAGTGTGTGTGTGTGTGTGTGTGTGTTATATACATAATAATAAGTATTAGTGGTTGAATTTTTTTATTAAAATTGTAAAGCAATGGTTTAGGCTAGTGTACAACTTTTATTTATTACATAATTTTTTAAAAAAATAAAGAAATTAATTTAAAATATGTTTGACCATGGCTGGTTGGGGCCTCCTTTTGTGCAGATTTCTAAATAAGTAGGTAGTTAGGGGAGGCACCCATCTCCAAAAACCAACTTTAAACCCCCCAACAAAAAACCCATTACCCTAAGCCCCCACCCATAAATCTAAACTGCCCCTTCCCCTCCCACAACACTACTAAACCACTTCCTTGAACTCCCATGCAGGAACCTAACCAACCCCCCCTCCCAACAAGTTTTTAGAAAAATGTGGCCACTTTTGTTTAAAGCATGTGGCTTGTGTGTGCCCTCGTCCCGTAGCCTGTACAGTGTGTGTGTGTGTGTGTGTGTGTGTGTGTGTGTGTGTGTGTGTAAATATATTTCATTGTAAAATAAATCTATGAATTTTCTGGTTTTTACCCAAATGGATATACACATAAAGTATACACTTCAACTGCAAGTAAAATAATTTTAATGAAAAAATGCAAAAGAGGAAGCATTACCCACAAAGGGGAAATGAATAGATTTATGTCTCAAGAAAAAGTTTAATCAAGAAGAGCTTTCATGTCTCTAATGGCTTCTATGCCTTCATTCTCTCCTTCTAACTTCCTTACCAAGCAAAACAAAACAATAGAATTGAGAGAGTAGAGTAAGAAAAAGAATATATCATAATCCATAAGTATTCTTAGGGTTAATTTTGTCAAACCTAAATCTAAGGGCTAGGAAAGAATAGATCTAATGGTGTAGGATGAACCCTACATCACTTAAGTGATGGGGTATTTAGGTGGGAATGTTTTTAAATAAAAGATGGGTGTGTATTGTTAAATGGTGATCTAAGGGGTTAGAATAAGTTGAGCACTTACCCCATTAGAATAATGAAATTATTATAATTTGCATGTATTTAACAAAGCAAGGTTATTATTCTAGTGTGATTTAATATAAAAAAAATTGTACCTTAAATAGGAATAATGGAGTTACATTTTTAAAAGCTAATGCAGATTATTTAAATAAAATTTTAGAAAACTTGTTGGTGAAAGAATTAAAACGTAATATTAAATTTTAAAATTGAGGCAATATTAATTAATAGATAATTGTTTTCCGCTGCCAATTAATAGTTTAAAATTTTTGGTAATCCACATTTTATTAAGTATGACCTAAGGCCTTGGAACCTTTTAAAAAAATATATTCCATAATTTTTCCTGTCTCGCTATCAGGTTTCTCGTGAGTTCTTGTTGGGTAAAATGTGGGTGTTACAACTGGTGTCTCAGTTATGCAAGGTCACCAAACAAAACTTTGTTCTATATTGCAAATAACAGTGGTCCCTTATATGCTAGAAATTCACTGTATGTATCGTAGAATGAATTTAACATATAAAATGGTAAGCAACTATGAAAATGTTGCTAAATTAGAATACCTTATAAGAGAGCTTCATGCCTATATGGAAAGTAGCCCAAAGTGATTTCTTGAGTTCCATAAATTCTGAAGTTATATTATAGATGGCCAAAAACTTTTGAAGGATGTTGAGATGAGATGGATTTATTCGTATGAACTTGCATGAAGAGTTTGTGAGGAGTATCCTTCATTATTTAGTTTCATGCAAAAAGTATCGTCATGAAGTTGACAGAGTGAGGGACTTGTTGTTCCGTTTACCTTATTTGGAGACATTGGTTACATTGGTTGGTATTCTTCCAATGTTTCAGTTGATCAATATTTTTACAAAGCATCCACAAGGGAATTAATCTATATTCTAGATTTTATACAGATGAGAAGAATAGTTTGTCAAAAAATTGATATCTTTTACACTTCCCAAGATAGTTTTGATACACCTATTTTCAAGAATTGGAAGGCTTTATTAGATCTTAAGAACCCTAGTAACTATTTGAGATTTAATATCCATGATCACCTCTGCATCAATGTTAATGGGAGGGACATACCATTCCACATTTTGTAAAAATGTCAAAATATTACATGATCGGAAAGAGACGAAGTTCCTGTGACATGTAATGTATTTGATTCTATAACAATTGAAATGAAAATAAAGCTTAGAAAAATTTCAGAATCCTTATCATCATAAATTAGAGAATGTTTCTCGAAAGATAAAATTCTCAAAGCAATGGGTGTGATGAATCCTAATTTCTTGAATACTGAATGTACTCGTGAAGAATTTGTAAGAAATCATTTCCATAAATCCATGGGTATAATAACAGAACATTTCACGAAGACTTCAAAGGTCAAGGGTATGGAAATAAAAGGTATACTGAATGTTGATTTATTAAAGTCTCAATCAAAAAAATTTGTAACAATGAGGAACCAATATAAAAAGTTATACGAACCTTTTGAGAGTAGTGTTATTCCAAGGCTCTACTGAGGAATCTATCAAAGTATTGTGTTAGAAGAAGACATCAGTGCATATTTCAAGTTATATGACTGTTATGTTTGTGGAGCCTATTTTCATGTTAGATTTTTGTACACCTTTTATGTGTTACACTTGGGTATTTTTACAGTGGTCCCGCTCGCTGGTGAGCGGGTCAATAGGGTTCGGGGATGAAGCCCTTAAAGCAAATTTTCATGGGTGGTTTATTAATCCATGGATAATGAGTAACCATTATAGGCTATTTTTGGGCCCATGGTTTTTAGGTACCCATTGTTTTGTAAAACCGCCTCTTCGGCTACCCATAGGTTTATGGACGGTTTTATTTCTTGCCCATTTTTTTGATACCCATGATTTTGTAAAACTACTTAAGAAGTTGTCTATTTATACATTTTTATGCATATGATAGATGTATGAAATGCATTGCAAATGTGCTTTGAATTCAGGTATGAATTCTGTACAGTTTGTTGAGCATAGCTCCAAATGGATCTAGGTATTGTATTCAGAGAGTGGTGGCTTGTAATAAAATCTGAGCATGTGATTCTTGGTGGATGTAGCCAAAATTGGGTGAACCACGTTAAATAATATCTCTCTCTATGTTGTGTTATTTTATTCTGCACTTTTATTTGAGATCTATAATATTTTCTACATATTAGCTTCTACTGTTACGATTCTATAAGGGATTATTCTGTATATTTTATCTCTTATTCCCTAACAATTGGTATCAGAGCCTGGCTTGGTTTGCTAAACTGTTGAATCGTAGGGAAATTTTTTAGCTTGAGTGAGAGCTATGATAGATGATGTAAGATCTAGGGTTGATAAATTCAACAGGTAGAATTTTAGTCTTTGGAAGATGTAGATGGAAGATTACCTTTATCAGAAGGATCTTTATACTCCACTTTCTGAGAAGGTGAACAAAACCTTGAGTATGGAAAATGTGTAATGGGATTTGTTGGATCAGAAGGCACTTGGAATGATCCATCTATGTCTTGCATCTTTGGTATTATTTAATGTTTCAAAGGAAAAGACTACACAAGAACTGATGGATGGATTAGGGAAGTTGTATAAAAAACCCTCAGCCTCTAATAAGATATTTTTAATGAAAAAGTTGTTTAATGTGAAGATGTCTGAGAATGGTTCAGTAGCAGATCATTTAAATTATTTCAATATGGTTATGAATATGCTAGATTCGGTTACAATAGAATTTGATGAAGAAGTTAGGGCTTTGTTAATTCTATGCTGTTTACCTAAAAGTTGGAATAGCCTAGTAATGGCGGTAAGCTACTCGGTTCCAGCTAACTCAAAGTTGAAGTTTGAGGATGTTGTATGGGTGATTCTAAGAGAGGAAATACGAAGAAAAATCTCTGGTGAATCTTCTACTTTAGGGACTACTTTGATAGTGGAAACTAGACGGAGACAGAAGAATAGAGTAAATTGTGGAAAATCAAAGGATCGGGAAAGGTCAAAATCTAAAAGTAAGATAGTATGTTGGCATTGTGGAAAGTCTGGGCATGCAAAGAAGGACTATTGGGAGCTTCAGGATAAGAAGAAACAACAGGAAGAAAACAAGGAGGAAAATGTGGCATCAGGTAATGTATGCTAGGATGCTTTGATTCTTTCTTTGCATAATGTTAATGAATCATGGGTTTTAGATTCAGGGGATTCTTTTCATGCTACTCCACATAGGCATTATTTTGTTGATTATGTTTAAGGGGATTTTGTGAAAGTTTTTCTTGGTGATGATGAGCCTTACAGTATAGTTGGAAAAGGTTCTGTTCAGGTTAAGATGCAGAATGGGAATACATGGCTATTAAACGATGTCAGACATGTGCCTACATTAAGGAGAAATTTGATATCAGTGGGGCAATTAGGAAGTGATGGTTGTACTGTGATATTTACAGCTTACTCTTGGAAGGTCACCAAGCATGCTCTTGTGGTGGCAAGAGGTAAGAAATTTGGAACCTTGTATTTGACCACTGATAGTACTAATGATTATAATCTTGTGGCTTCAGATGTAGATACAATATTATGGCACTATAGGCTCGGTCATATGAGCCATAAGGGCATGGAAATCATAAAGAAGAATTTTCCTGGATATACAGAAATAGGTTTGGATTTCTGTGAGAACTTCATATATGGGAAACAAAACCGAGTAAGGTTTCTCAAGGTTGGACCTACGAAGAATGAGAGTAGGTTAGGGCTGGTACATTTTGATGTGTGGGGGCCGGCTCAGGTATCATCTCTTGGGGGTTCAAGTTATTATGTTACTTTTATTGATGATGCAATGAGAAACGTGTGGGTTTATTGTATTATAAACAAATTTGATGTATTTGATACTTTTGTTAAATGGAAAGCCTTGGTAGAGAATGAAACAGGCCTTAAGTTAAAATGTCTCAGGTTAGATAATGGAGGGGAGTATTGCAACAATGAATTTGATGATTATTGTTCTAATAATGGAATTTGCAGGTAAAAGATGGTTCCAGGAATCCCACAACATAATGGGGTGTTAGAAAGGATGAACATAACAATAATGGAACGTGTTAGGAGCATGAGGATACATGCAAGACTGCCTCTTTATTTTTGGGCAGAAGTGGTGAGCACAGTTGTGTACTTGATAAACAAAGGACCCTCAAGTACCTTGGATGGAGGCATACCTGAGGAGGCTAGGTACGGTAAGAAATTAGATTACTCATTTCTTAGAGTCTTTAGATGTGAGGTGTTTTTTCATATTGACAAGGATGATAGGACCAAGCTAGAGGATAAATCAGAAAGATGCACTTTTATTGATTATGGTGGTGATGACTTTGTATTTAAATGTTGGAGTATTAAAGAAAAGAAAATCATTCAGTCTAGGGATGTGGTCTTTAATGAGAAAGTCATGTATAAACAACAGTTTTAGGAAAACAGGGAAGAATCCAAGAAAGAATATATAGTGGTAGAGGGTATTCCGGATGGGAAAGTGACCCATGAATCAGTTCAGGAACATACTCAACAGGAACCCCAAACTACTACAGTGAGGAGGTCTTCTAGGGTAAGAAAAGAACCTGAACATTTTTCTCCTTCTCTTTACTATTTATTACTCATTGATAGTGGAGAGCCAGAGCGCTTTGATGAAGCAATGCAGGTAGATGCTAGTAAGAAGTGGGAGCAAGCAATGGATGAGGAGCATAATTCTCTCATGGAGAACCACACTTGGGATTTGGTGAAGCTACCAAAAGGAAAAAGAGAATTGTAGAACAAGTGGGTCTATAGAGTTAAAGATGAAGAAGGAGGAAAGAAAAGATTTAAGGCCCAGTTGGTGGTCAACTAGTTTGCACATAAACAAGGTATAGATTTTGATGAGATTTTTTCTCCTATAGTAAAGATGACTTCTATTAGAACTGTTCTTGGAATAGTGGTAGTAGAAGACTTGCACTTAGAGCAGTTAAATGTAAAGACAACATTTCTCCATGGTGATTTGGAGGAGGAGCTATATATGCAACAGCCATAAGGATATGGTGTGCAAACTGAAGAAGAGCTTGTATGGCCTGAAACAAGCTCCATGTCAATGCTATAAGAAGTATGATAGATTTATGATGGAGCAATGTTATATTAGATATCATTATGACCATTGCGTGTATACAAAGAAATTTTAGGATGGAAGTTATATTATCCTATGTTTGTATGTTGATGACATGTTGGTTGCAGGTAAAAACATGTAGGAAATAA
This sequence comes from Taxus chinensis, assembly GCA_019776745.2. Classification (NCBI taxonomy): domain Eukaryota; kingdom Viridiplantae; phylum Streptophyta; class Pinopsida; order Cupressales; family Taxaceae; genus Taxus; species Taxus chinensis. The sequence goes on from CM034147.1 coordinate 238,605,513, forward strand.
AAGTACTAAAGAAACAACTAAGTGAATCCTTTGATATGAAGGATTTGGGGGCAGCCATAAAAATCCTTGGTATGAAATGAAAGCTAAATTTATCTCAGGAAGAGTACATTAAGAAGGTATTGGATAGGTTTAACATCCAGTATGCTAAACCGGTTGGGACTCCTTTGGTAGGCCATTTTAAGTTATCAAAAGAGCAGTGTCCCAAGATAGAGTAGGAAAGAAACCATATGTCCAAGGTACCTTACTCATCAGCAGTTAGCAGTTTGATGTATGCTATGGTATGCACTAGGCTTGATATTTCCCATGCAGTAGGAGCTGTGAGTAGATTTATGATTGATCCAGTTAAAGAGCATTAGCAAGTAGTAAAGTGGATCCTTCGGTATTTGAGAGGGACCATGGGGACAAATTTTTGCTACAGTGGATCAAACACCACTTTACATGGTTATGTAAATTCAGACATGGCTAGAGATGTACACAACAAGAGCAACACGACATGTTATATTTACACTGTAGGTGGGACAATAGTAAGCTGGATTTCATGACTACAGAAGTTGGTGGCTTTGTCAACCACGGAGGCTGAGTATGTTGCTGCCACAAAGGCAAGCAAAGATATGATTTGGTTACAAAAATTTCTTAAGGAGTTGGGGCATAAGTAGGAGGAATGTAAGTTGCATAGTGATATTCAGAGTGCTATACACCTAGCTAAGAAATCTGATTTCCACTCTAGGATGAAGCATATACGGTTGAGATATCACTTCATCAGGACAACTTTGGAGGAAGATAAATTGAAGTTGGAGAATATTCATACCAGTCAAAATCCTGTAGACATGATGACCAAGGTGGTCACAAGGAATAAACTAAAGATATGTTCAACTTTGGTTGGCCTTCACAGATGAAAGTGAAGGGTTGAGAAGATTGCTCAGTGGAAATTAGTCCCCAAGTGGGAGATTGTTATGTTTGTGGAGTCTATTTTCATGTTAGATTTATGTACACCTTCTATGTGTTACACTCAGGTATTTTTATGGCAGTCCCACTCGCCGGTGAGTGGGTCAAGGGGTTTTGGGGGCGAAGCCCCCGAAGAAAATTTTCATGGGTGGTTTATTAATCCATGGATAATGGGTAACCGTTATGGGCTATTTTTCGGCCCATGGTTTTTCGGTACCCATTGTTTTGTAAAACCACCTCTTCAGATACCCATAGGTTTATGGGATGGTTTTGTTTTCTTCCCATTGTTTTAATACCCACGGTTTTGTAAAACTACTTAAGGAGTTGTCTATTTATATGGTTTTATGAATATGATAGATGTATGAAATGCATTGCAGATGTGCTTTGAATTCGGGTGTGAATTATGTACAGTTTGTTGAGCATAGCTCCAAATGGATCTAGATATTGTATTGAGAGAGTGGTGGCTTGTAATAAAATATAAGTAAGTGATTCTTGGTGGACATAGCCCAAATTGGGTGAACCACATTAAATATTGTCTCTCTGTGTTGTTTTATTTTATTCTGCACTTTAATTTGAGATCGATAATATTTTCTACATATTAGTTTCTATTGTTACGATTCTGTAAGGGACTATTCCATATATTTTATCTCTTATTCCCTAACAATGAGCTATGAAAAACAATGGTTTTTGGGTATGTGGAGGATGAAAGGGTTTTTATTGCTTTATCATTTATAAAATCAAGCTAAGAAAAAATTTGGATAAAAATATTTAAAGTATCTTGACGTGTTATGTTTCTTGCTACTCCTTGGAAACCTTTCCTTTCGACAGATAAATTGAGCATTAGAATTCCCTTTCTAATAGAAGAGGTATAAATAATATAACTACAAGTAAAGTTGTTACCAACAATGATATTGGAATTGGTGTGTCATCACACTCTACAGAAGAGAACATCGAATTCGAAGAAGCTATTGATAATGGATTGTTTCAGCTTTAAAGTGGTATCTCCTTGACCTTACTTTTATTGTTTATCACCTTAAATTTTAATTGTGTTTATTTATTCAATGTCTTATTAACAGATTGGAATATAAAAGTTTTTAGTTAGACGTAACAGTGAACATAATTATAACTCTACAGATGCAAATATTTTCTGAGGAGGATTTTTAACATATTTTGTTTCAGCTCTTTTTATCATTAAAGAAGTTACAGTTATATATACATTTATTTAAATACAATTATTTATTAAAAAACTATTTTATATAATTACTATTTTGATTTTTTTGAATACCAACTTCTATTTTAAAAATATGTTTGTTACATGAATTTTTCGAATACTAATTTGCAAGGCCTTCAATGTTCAAATCTGCATATTCTTCAATTGTTATACTCTTCTAGATTTCCACTATCCAGACATACACAAGTTCTCATTTGCATTTTTTAAAATATTTCTATTTTAAAAAAAAATTGTTACATGCATTTTTCAAATACTAATTTACAAGGCCTTCAAATTATAGATCTACATATTCTTCTACTATTATACTCCTCATGACTTCCATACATGTACAGGTTATCATTTACATTTTATTTAATCTTTTTGTTTCTTACTTAATTCATTCAATCATTATTTCATATTTTTTTCTTGAAACTATGGGTTGACATCCATCCAAGGAAGCTTTGACTTCTCAGGACTGAAAATGTCAGGAAAACCACCCATCTATATACTTATCCATTTTTCGTGTTGTTTTTTCTTGAATTGAATGTTGTTTAGCACGCTACAAAGGATGATTTCTCATTTTCCTTCCATATGCTTTGTCACAGCCATATAAAAGACAAGAGGTATCTTAAACCCTATCATATGAAATTTCTTGAGCTTTTACAATTATGTTTAATTTATTTTTATATTTACAAAATGCTTTGATGAAGTGTTTTAACTTTATGGGATGAATATCAAATTACATGTAAAAATCACACATTCAAATTTTACAAGTAGAGAGAGAAATATTTTTCTATCATAACACATTCCAAAGTTTCTTAAAACAATTATCCATTATCATCATTGATTATTGTACTTGAAGCTAAATCATCATCCACATATAATTCATCATCATTGATAACATTTTTAATTTCATCATCCACATCTAATGTCATCATATCATTTATTCATTACAAAAAGAGAGACGAAAATTTTGAGAGAAGAAGGTATTTATACAATAAGTAGAAAGAATAAGATTTTACTGTCCTAAGACATTCCAAATTTTCTTATAATAATTATCTATTATCATCATCCATGTTCGTACTTGAAGCTAAATCTACGTCGATAGAATTCATCATCATCCATATCTATTTTAATGTCATCAACCACATCTAATTTAATAATATCATTGATTCAATACAAGTAGAGAGAATAATATTTTGAGAAGGTTTAAATGTGTAGAAAATTGATACAAAGTTTGAGTTTTACAAGTAGAGAGAAGAATGTTTTACCATATTAAGATGTCTCTATCCTAACACATTCCAATATTTCCTAAAAAAATTATCCATTATCATCATTCATCATCATCTATATCCATTCTAATGTCATCATATCATTACAAGTAGAGATTTAAATATTTTGAGAAGGTTTAGATGTCTGTGTTGTACCACATTCAAAATTTTCTTAAGACAATTATCCATCATCATCATCCTCGTTCCATGATTGTGCTTGAAGGTAGCTGCTAAATATATGGCCACATACAATTCATCATCATCCTTATCTATTCTAATGTCATAATCCACATCCAATGCAATCATCATTAAAAGTAGATAGAATATTATGTGAAAATTTAATGTGAAGAAACCCGATACAGAGTTTGAATTTTACAAGTAGAGAGAAGAAAATTTAACTCTATAAGATGTCTCTATCATACCACATTCCAAATTTTCTTAAAACAAATAATTAACCATTATCATAATGTCATCACATTCATATCAAGCATAAACACCATATATATTCTAGAAATTCTATATATAATATATAACAAGATATAAAAAATCCAGATTATAAAGTATTTCAAATATTCAAATGCCATCACATTCAAGTTTCATACTTGAATATAAATTATTTCAAATTTTCAAACTCCATCACATTCAATTTTCATAGTTCAATATGTAAAGTATTTCAAATTTTAAAATTTAAAGTTTCAATTTTTCAACCTGCAATCATGAAATTTTTCAGTTTCCCTAGAAAAAATGGCATCTTCTGTACCCCTTTCCCCAATGGCTTATTGTCCTGTAATATTTGCTTGAATAATCCAAGAACTAATTAGATCTTCCATAACAATGTTTAGATTCTTTACGATTGTTTTTTCTTCCTTTGTTGCATTTCCATGGGATAAGAAACTAGCATTTGTAGTTACCTTTGTTTTGAATGAAATTTCAGGGTCAAAGCCATTCTCTTTAATTATCCACTTTAGTGTATTGTTTTGTTTGTTAACTGAAATAATATTTTATTTCATCTTCATTTCTACTGATAAACTATTATTCATGTCTTCCAAGTGAACTTGGAACACCTTTCCTTGACTATTCAAATTTTCATATTTAAACTACAAAAAAAAAATAGTTAGATCAATTAAACATATTACTAAAATAATAAAATTTTGAATTAACAAAAAATATTGTTTCAAAGTGATAATAATTATGACCACTCTATCTCTTTCAGAATTTGTAATTTCCACCATAACCTTTTACTTAGACTATTTGTTAAAATATGTTTGGGCTTTAGAACTACTATTTTCCAATTTGTTTAATGCTTTACCAAAAATATTGTCTTTATAATTGTTGTTATACGTGAGAAACCCACCTCTTGCTTGGGTAAGTAAGGCATCCATATTCATAGGTTGATTCTGGAATACAACGTATAAACTGTCCCTTTGTCAATAACTTTTATAACAACTTATTATCTCATTGATTAGTTATTTTTCCCTTCTCTCCCATTCTATGAGTTGACACATATGAGGTACAATAAATCTTGGACATGGAATTGACAATCATATCGAATCAAGTTATCTAAAAGAAATTATAGAAACTATTCACCATCTTTATCTGAATAAGATGATGTTGATGGAGAGGTATGGGGGCTTTCAGGTTGATCATCATCTGCTACCTCTTTTTTCCTTTGGGAGGCCTGATCCTATTTGCGATAAAATAAATCAATATTCAAAATTTGAAATGCAAAGTGAAATGTAAAAAAAAAAATTAACAAATAATGTTGAAATAGAAATATACCTATTGGCCTTGTATCGTGTCACATGTATCGAAAAATCATGTTGGGTCATTGCTATCAATGCCTAAGTAATCTTATTCTAAAGTTATAGTATTTAAAATTTATATGCCCGTTGTCTTGGGTAAGAAACCGAGAGAGAGGGTTGGAATTCAAAATGAGGATGAAATGTTTAGTGTCTCTCTAGGGGCCAGAGAAATTGGAATGCATTTACTTATTTTTATTTTTACCTGAACCTCTAGTTGGAATTTTCAATCATAATGGTGTAGGATGTGATGGTGCCACTATTTGTAAAGATGGCAAAGGAATGCAATGTACTTAAAAGTACCAAAAAATTCAACAAAATTATTACTAAATCATATGATAAAATGTTAAAGTTTAAACTATGCAAAAGCTACAAAATTATATGAAAAGCTATTTAAAAATTGTACTAAAGCAATAAAATCATACCTTATGGTTGAGGGGTAACCTGTCGATGTACTTGAGGTGGCCGTGATGGTGTAGTAATTTGTTGTGTTTGAATTTTGTGTGGCTGGGATTGCTAAGAAGGGTGTTGAGAATCAACAATGAAATGTGATTGAACTGAATGAGTTGGTGAAGACGGTTGAGAAGAAAGGGTATAGTGCAAAGTCCTTGCAAGTGCAGCAACAGTCGATTCCATGTCATTTCAATATGGTAAGTAGTAAATAGAAAATAGAAAATGGTAATTTGTAAATAGTAAATGTTAGGATATTATGTCTTTATCATTTAACTAATGCAAATGATTGGGGGTTTGGAGATGAGTGAACTTCCATTTCAGATTGTGAATCTCCCGACGCCTCAGGGTGTTGTTGGCCTCTTCCTCTTGATGCCACTTTTTTCAGGGAAGGGCCTCCAAAAATATTCTTTACATACGATCAAGATTTAATCAGATTCGAAAAGTACATAATGTTAGTTCTATAGAAACATTCAATTAGAAGTACATAATAAAGACAATAACCATACTAAATTCTAACATGAGAATATAAACTATATACCTATTGTTCTTTAAATAGAATTGAAAAATTATTCATTGTCTCATCCATGCAAGTAGGAATTGGTTTGTCTTTTAAGTTAGAAAGAGCCTCGTAATAAAGGCCAAGGAGATAATTTGTGGAGTGAATAACTAGTTTCTAAGAAAATGATGCATTTGTAATGTCATCTTTTATTTTAGTGGATAAAAAGGTGCACCAATAAAATTTTATCTTTTTGATCATTGTAAGAATGTATGCAATATCCCAGTTTGGTATATGTTTTTGCCAACCCCACAAAATAATTTTGGCTTGAAAGAAATAAATCATGGTAGTAAGAAAGTGGTGTGTAATTCCTTGCTTATCCACACGTCTTCTTGATAAATTGACGTGAGATGCAAAAAATTCATTGGAATTAATATCAATTTGAATTGTATCAAAATAAAAAAATTTCAAGTGAGAATTGAAAATAGATCACACATACAATCAAGATAGAAACCGAAAGTAGATTCGAGGTACTTCTTATCATTTTCAATGAGGGTTGTTTTCGTTGTGACTATGGGGGGATATTTATATAAAAGGCATGTCAACTGATGGATATTAGCAGGATTGACATTGAATTAGAATATAAGACCATCTTCCACAGTAAAGGTAAACATACCATCTTCTATATTGTATGAGGAGAGAAGGTAATTTAGAATGTCATGATCAATCTCAAACTGGGGCATCTTAACGAGCCCATCAAAATCACATGCATCTAGAAAACCCTTGTATTTGGTATTCATTTACAAAATTTTCTAAATGTGGGGGGACAATCAGTTCTTGTATTGTATCTTGCCCTTAGATAGGGCTAGTAGGTTGACCAATGCCTCACTAACTTCATTTTCCATTGGATTTTTGTCTTGAGCTTGTGTTGTACTTATAGAAGCCATTATACTTGAGCTTGATTGGAGTATCTTGATTATACTTGAGATTGACTGGAGTAGCTTGATTGTACTTGAGCTTGATTCCTGTAGCAGTAAGTGCTAGGAGAATGGAGAAACTTTGGGAGCTAGGAAGTGTAAACATGAAAATGAGGGGTAGTAGGGTATTGATAGGAACAAAATTAGGGTTTCTTGAGCCTTGGGTTCACAAAAATGAGACTTTACAGATGCACAAAAACAAATATTATTAATGTGCCTCAAAAAAATTTGCTAACACACGACAACAATACTTTTTGTCACACGTCAAAAAGATTTACTGACGCATGACAACAAGTGTTTTTGTTGCATGTCAGCAAATGTTGTTGTCATGCGACAATTAAAGGTTATTGTCACACAACAACCAAAGATGTTTTCATGCATCAACAACAATACAACACTAACTGTTGGGCAACAACTATGTGTCAACAATGAATAATACTTGTTTTTTTGTGTCTGTATAATATTTTTTTCCTCAGAGTGCTCACTCTCGCTCAAATAATACCAGAAAAAAAAAAATTTCCTCAAAAAATTGAAAATTTTCCTTTATGAAAAAGTGGTTCTATGTATATTAGTTAGGGATTTTACACCTCCATTTTACCAGAGGCTTCGTAAAATTAACTTTGATCCCATAAAACTATTTTTTAATGTTCATTAGTACCAAAACCTTAGGATTTGGTTTTTTATTCAATCATTTTTATTTTTCCTTCTTAATGAAATTTACAAAGTATGAAAAAATTCATGTGTGATCACATTATGAAATCTAAAAAATTTACAGATCTTGTAAGGGATCAATTTATCACATAGTCACTTCTCAAAATATATAATGTTTATCTCTTATTTTTTAGGAATATACTTACAAAATAGTATATGAACACAAAAATTATATAATGCAAGATAGCCAACATTGAATGAACTCAGAAAGTAATATTAAATTTATGTACATTCAAATCTCACAAGCCTCTTAAAGGGGTTAACCTCTTTTATACTAGACCTTGTTAACAAAAATTAATCTCCCTTATCTCTTTCTTATGACATAAATATATAGGCATTAGAAGCCTATTGATAATGCTTAAGGGTTGACCTTAGAAAAACATAGGTTCCTAAGATTTATTAAGAACCCTTTCCCTATAGCTTGAAGGTTAGTCCCATGTAGACAATGTTGGTGTGTGTTATTTTCCACATCATTAGGTGAGTCATCTCACTTACATGAGATCGTAGGTCCACGTGTCATTTAGGGGTCATTATGAGATTCCATTACGTGTCAGTGTGTTAGCGCATCAATGTTTCAACACGCTAGTGCATCATATGCATCATTGGGAGTTATACTTCTATTCTGGGAATGTAACTCCCCCTCTCTACTCAAGTTGTCATGATTACAACACTAGGGGTTACTCAACACCTCTTATATGTACACATCTTTTGATCTATGAGATAGAGGAGAGTTTTATGGCTGAACCAGGTTCTTCCCATGTTTTAAATCTTTGCATGCACATTCAGTTGATGCTTGCTCTTGCCGAGATCTCTTCACACTACCATTCGCACGTCCGTTGATGTGCACATCATCCCTCGTGATCCTCACTTACGGGTTTTAAACCCTCTTTCATGGTATCAGAGCATATCTTGTGGATCTGAGTACTCATTAGCATTTTTGTGCATGTTTTCTAGATTCTGGCGTGATATTTAGATTTCAGCGTGTGTCATAATGGATATTTTAGTTGTGTGCTTCTTGCATTGATTTGGGCATCATACCTCTCCTTGGGTTGTTCATGTGTTTGAGGTGGTTGTTCATTTTTTTGGTGTTTTTTGGGTTTGGTTTCTTCGACCACTCAGTTCTCTGGGTTTGCATGAGACTTTGGAGGTGTTTTCATAAAGTGTATTGCGTTTCAAGGTGTAAACTTGAGTTGTGTGTGCTGGTTTTTTTTGTTATTTCCCTTCAGGGCCATCTCGGTCCCAGAATGTTGACTAACTCACCCTACACTCCTTCTTGGCTTAGTCTACGTTCTTTGAATTGCCTTGGGTTCAACAAGTGCTTTGGATTCTTTGCACCATTTCACCTTGAACTTGGACCACTCGTGCCCCTTGTCCTTCACTGTGAGACTTACGCTTGGCCTTCTCCATGTAATGCACTCCTCTATGCATCGTATGTTCAAACTTCTGGCTATGGATCATCATTGAATGGTTTTTTATTGGAGCAGCATTGAACATATTATGTATTATTTGTGAAGTGATTGATCTCTACTTTAGTCATTCTTGTCTTTTCCAGCGGGTTGTTCAAACTCTTCACCCTCCCAGGTTCATACACATGATGGATAGTTGAACGGTTTATCCACCTACTCCAGTGCCTGCACAACAACCTTAGCTCAAATAGAAGCCTTTACCAGCACGTGGCTCCAGCCTTACCCACTCGATCAACCACACTCGGCCTTGGGCATTTCAAACTTGTGCAAACCTACTCCACGCATCTTCCTACTCAGAACTGTTGGGCCATTTCACGTGGATTCTCTGTAGCAACTATCCCTTGGTTCGGTCAACAACCAGCTCCCTGCAGACCTCCACGTGGCATCTTTAGCTTGTAACCTGCTCCAGCGACTCCACCTACCTCCAACTCCTCCACGTGGTCTTTGGCATTTTAGACCTACACTATTGGTCTACTCCCTCCTCTAAACAGTCCTCGTGGGCTCTTCTCCAGCTCCTCCATGTGGCATTGGCCACTTCAAACATGGGCCCACCTCCTTTTTTAATGTTTTAGGGTGTTAAAAAAAACAAAACATTTATTAAATGGCATATAATTGATTTTTAGGGCCTTTTTAGCTTGTATTTAATGTCCTTCCTTCGAGTGTCGAAGACGGAGGACGAGGTCCGGGGTTGGCAAGAGGCTAATCCCCCCTCGCAAGAAAAACAAACCCTTGCTAAAATTTGATGTCGTTTCTAACAAGTAGTCACATGATACCCTTTAACCCCATCTCGTGCACTTTTTTAACACATTTGCAGCATTTAGTGGCATTTTCCATCAGTTGAGGGAATCGTTTTAATGCCATAACTTTTGACTCGCAGCTCATTTCTGAGCACTTCTTTAGTCAAAGTTACATGATTTTTCACACTTTTCATGATGGAATTGTCAATTTTGTAAATGCACTACTTTTATAAAGATCCACATTCTAGGGGGGTTGCTTGTACTCTTGGGCTCTCACACGCAGACGCATTATCAGCCAAGTCCAACGTCTTGCTTTTGTGCATCTTGTTTTTTTATCATAGAGAGTGCTCTTTCCAGACTTGAGCATTGTAGGATCACTTTACATCCTCCACCACTCGTCACTGGGAGAGGGAACTATTCAGCTTGGTGTGCTTCCATGGAACATTACTTCACCCATGAGGGTATTTTACCCTTCTTGCTTGGGCCAGTTCCTGCACCCATTGATCATCATCATCTAGAGGAATTTCTCAACATTTGTGACCATGTCTTTGGTCACATGATGATGCATGTCGCTAGATCTCTTTGGTTTCACATGGCAGAATCAGATCCACCTCAGCATGTCTAGAGCATTCTTCAGTCCCTCTATGGAGACCCTTCACATACTGTCACCATTGTTGCTGCTGCTAATTCAGTTGTCTCCTCCATTTCTTCATGTGATGACAGTTCCACTGACATAGGCTTGCTTGGTTCTACTTTTGATGATGAGGATTATGGATCCAGTTCTGATGTTGAGTGTACAACAGAGGACTCTTCTTCTCTTTCTCTCACTATTCCAGACATTGTTGTCACCCCCCACATCTCATCAGATATTGAGCAATATCCTACTCAGTCTCACACCATCATTACACTCGCCTCCATTCCACTTCTAGTGTGCGAGGCCCCTTTCACTCCTCTACCTTCATTGGATGACTCATACCTATCTAACATCATTATTCTATTTGTTGAGCCCCCTCATTGGGACGAGTATCTACCTGAACTTAGTCGTCTTTTCATAGAGTCTACTTGTGATGCACTATAGGTCCCTCATCCATCTACAGGTGTTTCAGAGGAGTTCATCATCTGTATTGTTGGGAGTGCCCCTTCTGGGAATCATGTCACTTCCACATTTCTAGAGACCTTCATTAATCCACCCTCAGCTGTGGATCCCCTTTTTGTTGTGGAGGATGTTTTGTTCCCTTCACATCACTTGGACATCCTTTCTGCAGGTGTTCCTCTTTTTCACTCTAACACTTCTATGCACGTGGCATTACCTTCGAATCCTTGGCACTCACTCGCTAGACCTATGTCGCACTTCCGTGCACCAGACTTAGAGTTCTTCATGTTGTTGCCTTTAGTTTCCTTTGTGGAGTCGGCTAACTTCCAACATGTCATTTATGTCCTTCCTATGGGCAGGCACACAGTTTGGTGTGGGTGGCTCTTCTTCAATCTAGAGGCAGAGGATCTCATCTTCGACATTCTTCTGGGAGACCTCCTAGAGCTACAGAGTTCAGATTCGTCCATGGCATCTTCTGCATTCCTCTCATCTCCCTCTTCTTCTCTCTTCTTCTACTTTCTAAGAGATTACCTCTTTGTACATGGGTAGCTTTTTAGGCTCATCTTTAGCTGGGACCCATCCTTGGAATCTTTATTATATTAGAGAGTGTTTTGTTCTCTTGTGGTGGATGTTTTTCCCACTGGGTTTTCCTTCACTGCTTGGAACCTTTTTCTTGTACATGGGTACCTCATCAGGATTTGTGTCAAGACCCATTTCTCATTTCTAACTTACCATCTAATCCAAAGTTATGATGAAGGGGGGGTGTTCATGTGTGTTATTTTCCACATAATTAGGTGATCCATCTCACTTAGGTGAGATCGTACGCCCACATGTCATTTAGGGGTCATTATGAGATTCCCTTATGCATTAGTGCATTAGCACATCAGTGCGTCATATGCGTCATTCAGAGTTACACTTCTATTTTGGGAATGTAACTCCCCCTCTCTACTCGAGTTGTCATGATTGCAACACTGGGGGTTACTCAGCACCTCCTATATGTACACGTCTTTTGATCTATGAGATAGAGGAGAGTTTTATGGCTTAACCAGGTTCTACCTGTGTGTCAAATCTTTACATGCACATTCGGTTGATGCTCGCTCCTCCCGAGATCTCTTCACGCTATCGTTTGCACGTCCTGTTGATGTGCACGTCATCCCTCGTGATCATCGCTTGTGGGTTTTACACCCTCTTTTAGACAATACGAACTAAAAATAAATGAAAACTATAAAAAATCAAATACACAAACTATAATGGATGGTTAGGAGTCCTAAAATGATTTCTTCCTTCATATAATTTTTTTGTCAAAGCTTTAATTATGGAAATTTTTATTGAAGTTAAGGAGGCTCCCAAGTTACATCTTCTAGTTAAACATGTGTCATCGGACCAAAACATTTAGTGACAATATGATTATAGATTACATTCATTCATTTGGTCAAGATACAATTGAATTCAAGAATTATTGAGTTATTTTTACATTACTAAATCCAACTACACATGAACACATTGGCCACACACCTTAAAATAATATACCTAAAAAATATTATGAATCTTGAAAGCTAGGTTAGATATAATTTACATAATGTGTAACAAGTTCATTAAATATTACATACGATCCATAAGATATTGGTGATAACTTTGAGCTACCTTTAACCTACAAGGAAATATTTGTGTACAGATGTACATACAATTAATCCATTTCCTCAAAAAATAAGGAAAATTTTTTAATGGTTTTTATCTATCTATTTTTCATTATGAATATCGAAGCTTGTGCTAAGTGATCCATGATAATGCAAATTAAGGTTTAACATATTCTTATAGTTTAATCAACAACCTTATCCTTAGAGATTCTTCGACATTAAGAGACAATGAATGGAATTAGTTAACTATATATAACCTCATAGGGAATAATCATGACCCATGTGTTGTAAGAAGTGTTATAGCACCATCTATAGACACAAAATCACACTTTTTGGGTATCTATTTAGTTCCAATTTCATACTACTATTCATATGATTCCTAAATAAGAAAACTACTAATCAACCCATCTTTAGCCACCTTTATTCAATTTTTGTGGCCAATTTTGGTCTTACACCCTTTTTAGCTTAGTCTGCCTTTTTATACCTAGGCATTTATTGTCCTAGACACCAACACCCATCCAGGATGCCAACACAAGGCACCCTCATACTCTCTGGGCTCCCATGACCTCAATATCCTTTTTTGACATCTTTTTGGTCCTTTATATTCATTTGATCATCATATATTTTTGGTATTCATACTTTTTAGGGTTATTTACTAAATTCAAGAAAAGGAATAATATAAATAAATAGTTATTTGATCATAATAAGGGACAAAACACTAAGCAATAGCTATCACCATCTAAGGTTGCATCCGTCAAGAATATCAAAGCTCCATTACATTCATCTAGCACAAACTAAGGGACACAAGGTATAATTACACTACATATAATTCATAGGAGGGAATTTCATTTTATTCCATGCACACATCTATTACATTGCATTAGATTTAGCTTACCAGTTCGATATCATGTGTGAAACACACAAAATCCACCAATGACACGATTCTACAGACATAGATAGAAATAGATTGGGTCTGAGATGTAGTGTAGTGGATTAGTAGCAAGATCACTATTATGAAATTTGAGGATAGTTTGATGCCTCATTCTACATCTTTCTTTTTTAGGATTTGATGTCTATTTGATGGTTTTACAGGTCATTATTTAATTACAAATTTATAGAGACCTCTTTGATCATCTTGATACCTCATAGTGACCAAAGTAAAACAACAATAAATACCTCACAACCATTAAGATAAGGTTTTTTGAGCATTTCAAAAAACATAGGTTCCCAGAAACAAGCATAGGACTCCCACAAGTGTTTGTGTCCTTCTCCAGGAGACCCAACTTAGGTAGATCATCATCTCACACATATTTTAAAGGATTTTTGTGATGCTTCACCCTCTTTGTTCATCCAGTTAGCACTTCCACACATTCCATATTTTATTATGAATCAGTTAAGTACCTTCTTATCCTGTCTTTGCACTTAGGGTTTCATATTTTGTTTCTTCGCTTACTTGGTTTAGTTTTTCTTATTAATTATATATTCATTTACTTTTGTAATAACAATCAGATTGGGCATATAAATCATCTCAACCTCCTATTATGGATGGTCCACACCTCTTCCATTAAATTTTCCTATGACATTACCAAGTGAAATCAAGCAATCATCTCTCAAGTCTCATTCTCCATCACCTCCTCCTACTAAGTTGTCTACAGTATTACCAAGCCAATCTAAGAAACTTCCTATAAAACTGAGGTCAACTTAACCTGCACTCATTTATTTTTCATCATTATCAAATAATCCAACACTGTGCATAGCTCCTAAAGCATCATCACCTTTGTACCCAATCACTTTTTTCAAGGAAACTACTCCTTACATTTATCTTCTTAACATCATTACTAGATCTTCAGCATCACATACTTAGGGGGCATCACACTTATTTTACCTCCCCTTCTAGCATTAACAACCATGTTTTTTTCCCATCATATACACCATATACATCTTAAAACATGCTTGTATCATCATTTCATAATTATGCAATTTTTTTCTTTGGTTCACACTTGCATTTTGAGGGCATAATATATAATGTAAACAAGGCAAGATAAACATACCCATTGCTAGAATTGATAATATTTAAACAATTATTAAATAGAGCCTTCTCTTCCCTTAAATTGCTGTCTCTACTATTTTTTTTGTGGGTTTGGATGCCTTGCTGGGAAATTTATCCCTTTTCCCTTGAAATCTTCTTGTTATAGCAATAATAGTTTCTAGTGTTAAAAGTGGACAACATATATTTATCCCTCTTACTCTGGATTTTGCATTTCCATGCTTTACCTAAACGACCTTATACCATTATTATCTACATTTATTTGTTTGAGTAAAAAGCTTATCAATTTGTTTATAGCTAGCAATTTCTGTTGTGAAAGCTAACTTGATGTAACTATAAACCTCTTGCTTTTCATACGATCTTATTATATTTATATTTGATTTTCTTCTTGGGTAATCAAGTTGTTCCTATCTCTCTAACTTTTAAATCTAGTTACTCAAATAGTTACCTTATCAAAGAATGCCTCTTCTGGGTATGTGATTTTTTTTAATCATCAAAGATTTATAACCCCCTCTCTCACTTATTCCTTAATAAATTGGTTTTGTTGGAATCAAGGATAGTCTAGTTTTACTTTTCGTTATGGGTATGTTGAGTATAATTCACATGGGTTTATGGAAACCTTGATTTAACGAATAGACATTAGATTGAACCCGATCCAGGTTGGGAGAGACTGTAGATTTGTGGACACTTAATCACCCTTTTGGGTTGTGGCAACAAATTTCTTAATGTCAGTTGTTTCTTTGATGTTCCCAACCTTGATTGGTGAGGTTTTTGATTTCTTTTGAACCTCCATGTTATCCTCTCTTGGAATAAGTAAGTGGTACCTTCGATATTTGAGCCATCTCGCAGGCTTACTAAATTCTATGTATGGTTGAATACAATCGTTAGATTTATGTATGAAGGGAGTATCATGGTGATGGTACCCAGTTACTTAGTTATTTTTCTCCTTGGATATTCTTATATAATAGATTATTATGCTAGATGTTTACCAAATTGCTTGATGATCATCGGTATAGGTCCAAGATGTTTAAGGTTTTCCTTAAGGGGACACTTTGACCATTCCTTATGAAGCTTCAACCACAGCTAAAATTTTAGTCACCGATATTTGAAGTTACATATGTGCATTTATGGATAGTACTCTTTTATTATTAGAACTACCTTGGCTTAATTCTATTACGTGATGAATTTTGGTAGTATATATATTTGTGCATCTCACTGATTTTGTTGGAAATTGTTAACATTGTTATTGAAAATTGGATGATATATATATATATATATATATATATATATCGTATTGACTTGTGATAAAAATTGTTAAGATTGTTAATGAAATTTGGGAGTATTTATATATATAGATGCGTTGTTGATTTATGATTGAAGTTTTTGTTAAGAT
>CM034147.1:238621933-238645320 GCA_019776745.2 Taxus chinensis
TGATAGAAGCTAAGAAAAAAGGATTAAGCATGCATAACATTACGAAAGTTAATTTCATCTTAAATGAGCATGAGAAGGATCATCAAAATATTCCGTTGGGAAGCATAATAATTAGGCACAGTAGGAAATGAGATTTCCCTAACAAGTCCATGAGATTGAAGCATGGGCCAATAAATAGCCAATCTTCATCCAAAATCACCATTTACAATGCAGGTTCAAAGAGGGTAGCCTGTCAAATAGAAGGAAAAATATCAAGGGTTCCAAGATGATGCTACTGATAGAGACTAGGTAGATGCATCGAAAAAAAATCATACTTAGCGATTTGAACAAAATGGGACAAAACAAGGGCTTGAAGCATAGGCAAGAATAAATGGAAATTGACTTTGATATAGGATTTCTCAAAATAATATTATGAACATGGCCAGAATAAAGATATGTGGCCATTTTATGCTTATTAGGATAGTAATCACGGTGTTATGAGGATATATCTACCTGGATAAAATCATGTTAGTTCTAGCTAAATAAACACCAGCGGCTATTTGTAAACTGAGATCCCAAGGCTAATGTGAGGATTTTATAGGAGACATCAACTAGTGTTATCAACCTCAAAAAGTGATTTGTTCTTGATTCCTTGTTTAGGGCTGAATTTGATTTTTCCCTTATTGATTCTTTCCCTAAGGATTTATTATGAAATACTTCGTGTACACTGGAAAAGGTTGACGACTGAGTCCCCAAAGGGATTTATAAAATTCATAGGGAAGCCATCAAGCCTGGTGTTGTATCAATGGCCATCTCCAGGTTTCTTCATGGAGTGTTGTCAATGGTGAGCATGCCTTTCACAGATCACCTTCTAAGCCTTGGACATTCTTCATGGCACAACACCCAAACATGATCAAGAAGCAGTTTGGTGAGATAGATTTTTGTTTTGAGCTTCGTGGAACAGTAGCTATAGTGGGCACAAAAGGCTTCCAACATAATGAGGGTATGTAATCAGAGCTCTAACTCCATGAGCGCCCACATTGTCCAGGAAGGTTTCTTGCTCTGAGGGAAAGAAAAAAATCTTAGAGAACCTATTTCAATTTTCAGCCCGTGTATACATGCTCGAATATAGTGTACCTAGCATTGTAGTGGTTCACAATTTGAATTTTTGGTGAAGAGTTACATAATGAAGTTACAGGGTTATAGAGAAGGGATCAACTTGAAGCTCACAACCACTTAGTACGGGTCGAGGTGTTAGGGATCATGAGTGGCATCAAATTTTTACTAGTCTGTCTTTCATTGATTTGAAGAACGAGTTGTTGATTCAGCATATACTCCCGCTAGTGAATTCCATCATTAGTGTTTTTGATTCTGAGGAACCTATTTTTCTGATTCTGAGGAACCGAGTTTTCTGATTCAGCATATAATCCCACTATTACATAGATGGATGATACTAGTGACAGTGACTAGGATGTGGAATTAAGTTCCAAACACGGATGATATGATTTATGGTGGGGCATGCTGCATCAAGTAGTAATAAGAAATATTGGCCTTTATGGTAGAAAGATGCACGATAATGCCAAGTGATATGAAATATATTGGAGAATGTCCGAGAGGGAAAACGTTTAGGCCTGACCTCACTAGAAGGGAATAAATTCTATAAAACTCAAAATAATTTTGAGATGACAACGTGGCTCTATCAAGCCATTTTAAGTACGTAATTTTCCCTCCTATAGATTGACAAGTAAACCATGGTTTGAGGTGTCAAAGTGAGATGCGTAGGATAATAAAAAAACCAAAAACGTATTACACTAAAGTACATGATTCCTTTTTGCCAGGTTTCCTTGTCATCAAAAAGGTGGCCACATCTATTATTAGGTCACTTCATCCATATTAAGTACTACTTATGACCCAATAAAGTATTGCGGAATGGAGTTGGAGATCCATCAAATACGATTAGACCTTTCATTGGCATCTATAGAGACATAAATATTAATGAGGGAAAAGGAAGAAAAAGGGAAGCCATCAACATAAAAAATACGACCCATATGAAAAATTTTGTTGGGTGATTTGATGCCAATCATCATAATAGAGGCCTTCGATTTGGGAGAAATCGTAAAATAATCCCCCACACCCTGCTCCTAATCTATCGAAAATCCAAGATGTAAACAGATGGACATACAAATCGTTGTAGTACCAAAAAGTTAATTTTACTTTGCAGAAATAAAAGGTCTAATTTTCACATCGTTGTTAGTTTCACACACAAAATATTTGCCAAGAGTATGTATACACCCAAAATTCCAAGATTAAAAAAATTCATGGGAAATGATGGTCAAGACCAGATCCCCATCCTCCAAGCCCCATCAATAACATCATATTGATTTTACAAGAAGTGAAAAGTATGTTATGTTGTAATAAAACCCGTAATAAAATTTTTCCTATTTGGTATACACAATGTTTACTCCACTGTGGATGAGTCCATGTTACGAGATGGACTAGTCCTGAGAGAGTGAGACAAAGATTCACGGGCCCTTTTGGATGGAGCTTGTGAATTTCTTGTCAGGGGAGTAATGGACATTGGTTGTTGGATGGGAACACTAACAACAAAATTTATTTGGTCCATGAGAAATGAAGGACGAGGCGAGTGTTACAGGAATTTGTAATGGGGGGGTAACAAAGTTGGCTGTGGTAGTTGGTTCTTAGCAAAAGCAGTGGCTCTAGAATGTACACCATGTGGTTTTCCTAACAACTAGCTCCCGGTGGGGGGGGACCATTGAGCCAGAGGACTTGGATTGCTGGATTTTTTCTTATCTCACGGCCCCGCGAATTTCAAACCTCCTATGCTTGGTTTTGACTGGTTTGGAGCTTCTTTGGCCACATGTAGTTTCAGGGGGGACATACAGAGAACAACATTGATCTTATTGATCAAAATCTAGCAACAGAAAGATGTATTAGGCAAATTGATATATATGACTCATATAGAGGAGCAGTTATTTCTCCATCAGATTACAACAAATTATTTTAGATATTGAGAGAGACAATCTCAAACACATACTCCAATTCTTCTGGCCAGATATGGTAATAAACCTATCGGCATCGAGAGTGGTAAACTATTGTTCAAGAGAAGTAGCTAATTTGTGACATAAAAGCACACATAAAAAGGGAGGCTAGGGAATTCACCAAATCGGAATGTCAAGGGTGGTATATTAAGATCACAATGAAGTATTCTGTCATGGGGTTATCAACAAGATTTGGTTGCCACATATAAAGTGGCTTTGTTAGCTCGATATGGGTACATTAACAGGATTCACTCAAAAGTGGCAAAAAACCCTTGGTCCACTGTTTTGCATGCTTTCAATTCTAACTCCAAGTCGGCGTTTAGATTGTGTTAACCCAATATTTAAGCCTGCTTTTAGATGGATTTGACCCCCAAAACACCCAATAAGAAAATACTATTCTAACCATTGATAAACAACATTAAATTTAGGAATGGGAAAAACAACATTAGGAGGAGAAATATTACCTCGTGGAATACTTTCGGAATGAACTTCCTGGATCACTTTGTCGATGGTGCCATTATTCAAAGCTCTATTATTTCCAGTCATGATTAAAACAATCAAGTTTGAATATGGTGAGGTCATTTTATAGCGGATTCCCGGAGGGTGAGAAACTATATCAATAAATTCTTGCAATGCCTGAAAAGTCCACGAAATGGTGGTACTAAATGTCAAACCTTAAAAAACATTGACTCTAGTTTAAGGGTGGTATATTAAGATACAATGAAGTCCTTGTGTCATGGGGTTATCACAAGCAGTGAGTTGCAAACATAGAAAGTGTCTTTGTTAGCCCGAATATTGGGTAATTACAGGATACAAATCAAGTGAACAAAACAAAGTGGAAAAAACCCTTGGTCATGTTTTGCATGCTTTCAATTCTAACTCTATGAGGAGTTTAGATCGTGTTAACCTAATATTTAAGCATGATTTTAGATGGGATTTTACCAACAAAACACCCAATAAGAAAAAACTATTCTAACCATTAACAAACAACATTAAATTCAAGAATGGGAAAAACAACATCAGGAGGAGAAATATTACCTCGTGGAATACTCTCGGAATGAACTTCCTGGATCACTTTATTGATGGTGCCATTATTCAAATCTCTACTATTTCTAGTCATGGTTGAAACAATCAAGTTTGAATATGATGAGGTCATTTTATAGGGGATGCCCAGAGGGTGAGAAACTATATCAATATATTCTTGCAAGGCCTAATAATTCCACGGTATGGTGGTACTAAATGTAAAACCTTAAAAAACATTGACTCTAGATTAAGGGTGGTATATTAACATACAATGAAGTCCTTCTGTCATGGGGTTATCACAAGCAGTGAGTTGTAAACATAGAAAGTGGCTTTGTTAGCCCTAATATTGGGTACATTAATAGGATTACAAAATCAAAAGTGGAAAAAACACTTGGTCATGTTTTGCATGCTTTCAATTCTAAATCTATGAGGAGTTTGGATTGTGTTAACCCAAGATTTAAGCATGATTTCAGATGGGATTTGATGCACAAACAACCCAATAAGAAAAAACTATTCTAACCATTGACAAACAACATTAAATTAAGGAATGGGAAAAGCAACATCAAGAGGAGAAATATTACCTCGTGGAATACTTTGTAAACGAACTTCCTGGATCACTTTATTGGTGGTGCCATTATTCAAAGCTCTACTATTTCTAGTCATGGTTGAAACAATCAAGTTTGAATATGGTGAGGTCATTTAATAGGGGATGTCTAGAGGGTGAGAAACTATATCAATAAATTCTTGTAATGCCTGAAAAGTTTGCGGTATGGTGGTACTAAATGTAAAACCTTAAAAAACAATGACTCTAGTTTTTCACCATATTTTTAGAATGCTTTTTCATTCACGTTAATGTGAGATGTATCCAGGTGATTAGTCAATAATCAAAAACATGCTAATATTCACATTATGTTTACGCTCGCTTATCCAATTTCCTACACAAGTGATTATAATCAATAATCAAACACATGTGAATAATCACATTATGCTTATGTTTTCTTATCAAATTTCCTACATAATATTTTATCTTGCATCTCAGTTTCCATGTTATTTTCATAAAATTTAATCATTCTGAGAATATAAGAGAAGAGAAGAGAGGAGAGTTTAATTCTAATGGAGAATACTGGTTCAACAAATAGAAATGTACATATAATTGAGTGAGTAGTGATGGCGCCATGCCTTCACTTTCCAAAAAAAATCCTATAACTCTCTCGCCTTGACAAACCGAGAAGATTTTCTAACATAGTATTAGTATTTGATGGCTCCAATGATATTTCTACATATCTTATAAAATCAATTTGATAGGCTCTCTCCAAGATATCGGTTTACTATTTCCTTTTTGTTAGGGGTCTTAGAAATAAAGAGAATGGGGATATTGAAATGGAGTGGATAGGGCAAGGTGATCTAGTTGTGGAAGCCATGGTGGACAATGAAATTTCTATCATAGGAGATCTGGATGATTACAATCCATCTTTTCGACAACTACAATTTTCACATCCACATGATACAGATTACAAGGACCTCCATCTTTCAACTGTTCAGGTAATATTATCAAACCTATCCTTGATTCTTATTCATCTTCCTTTGTATTCACTATACTTCAAAAAAATTAGAATAAAGCCTCTTGTAATGGGCTACCAAATGTATTCCTTATAATATCAGAGTTGGACTACCTTTTTTCATGTCTTTTATGCAGGTAACTTGTTTTATGTGTGGGGGCTTTGTCATGGGAGTGACTGTACACCAAAGTATATGCGATGGAAATGGAATAGACAAATTTTTTAAAAGCATGTCAGAGATGACGAGGGGAGATGTTAGGCCCTCAATCGTACAAATATGGAACATAGAATTGGTGAAGCCAAAATACTATATTCACCTCCAATTGTATCTTGGTGCATCCATTCACCCATCTTTAGTAATTGAGAAAGTTGTGCAGACATCTCTTATTATAAGCTTTGAGAAAATAAATCATATCAAACGATGTATTATGGAAGAAACTAAAGAATTTTTCTCTTCATTTGAAATTATAGCAGCATTGCTTTGGATAAAAAGGAAAAAAAAAATTCAAATTTCATAGAACGATGATGTGAATCTTCTCCTTGTAATGTATGGGATCAAATCATTTGATCCTGCTATTCCAAAGGGATACAACGGTAATGTCATTGGTCTTGCACATACAGAAAATAACATCATCAACCTCTTAGGAGGATATCTTTTACATTCTCTTACAATTATAAAGAAATTAATGTTGTCATTTTATGAGAATTTCAACTCAATAGTCTTGGTGAGGCCATATACATTAGATGTGAGTATGAAGTTTAAAAATGTAGTTTCATTTAGTGATTGGAGGCAGTTGGGATATAATGATGTCGACTTTGGGTGGGGAAATGCAATGAATGTAAGCACCTTGCATCAATAGTGCGAGATTGTGTTACCTATACCGATTTGTTTTTATTTTCATTCAACCTCCCAAGAATATAACATATGGAATCAAGGTACTAATGCTCAAGCCCCAAGCAAGTGTGAAACATTCAAATTAAAGTGAAGCCATGATAAAAAAATGTGTGACTAAAGTGTCACATTGAAATCTATAATTGTGTTGTATATATTAATTTTAAGCTAGTTCCTGCTGTGAATCACTCATTCTCAATCCCATCCAGGGATACTTTTAGTGGAGCACTATTCGTAATATGGCAAAAAATTAATTTTAGGAAATTTGAAAAGTTGAATTTTTTAGGGTACGGTCAGTCTTCTGTTCAGTCTAAAATTATAGTATATATATTTTTATGGGTCCTCTTTACCTACATTTGAAAACATCTCCTATAAAAACCTAGTTTTTTTCACCAGGTAGTATACTACCACCAGTAACTTACTAAGTTACTATTAGTTGAGCTACCGACATATGAAATTATTAGCATATGTTGCATAGTTCATATTTAGGAGTGTTTGTTCTATTTATCCCTTTATTATCTCTTCCTTGGTTTATGCCATTATTCTCTCACCTTCTTCCAAATCTTCCTCCCTTTAGTTTAGGGGAATGTAGTATTATTTCTCCTCTATAATGTGCGTGCTTCTTCATAATAAAATTAGTGTGTGTAGAGTACTTCACTCTACATTCTTTCTCTCCTATCTCCTCCTTTAGAAATACCGTAACTTACATACTCTAAGCAATAGTGCATAGTATGGATCTATTACTGTCTAGTAGTTTTATTTTGGAGAAAGGTGTTTATTTTTTGGCATGTGAGTATTAATCTTTACTGATGCGTGTCAAAGGGTCTTTGTGGATGGAGAAAAAAGAGATATTTCTGATCCGTAACAAGGGTTTGGTTGTTGATGCCTGACACTGCTCTGCTAATGCACAACTGTACTATTGTTGATGCATGATAGAGTATTTCTCTAATGCATGACAATGATATTTTTTGACGCGTAACTTACTGTATTTGCTAACGCATGAAAAGGTTTTTTATAATGGGTGATAAGGAGATATTTTTGATGCATGACAAGGGTTTTGTTTTTTATTCCTGACCCTTTTTTTTTGACACACGATTGTATTTTTGTGGACACATGACAAGTAGACTAGACTGACGTGCAACAAGGAGACTTAACTGATGCCTGCCATAGTTATTGTTGACATATGATAGGTATCTTATTGACACAAGACTTGGAGTTGCTGATGCATGACATATTTTCCAATTATCCATTTAGAACAATGGAAGGTGCTAGTGCTTAGAATGAGAAGACCAAAAAATTAACTAAGAAATATCATAAGTCCCTGTTCAAGTATTTTGGAAACTCTGCTACTACAGATACCACAACCACCAGCACCTATACAACTACCAATGGAAGGAAATAGAGGATAGACTATGTTGAAGGTAATATTGAGGTGGACATGCATTTCTTACACGTATCACCAAATGACAACTATGATGATACCATGTCAGATCTTGAAGATATACCTTTTGGGATGCCAAAGCTTGTAATATATTCATGAAGAGGTGCAAATAAGAGTGGATCAAGAGATCACACCTACAAGTACTTAGCAAAATGGAACTCAAAACTCAAATGAAAATTCTTGTTCATGAAAGAGGAAAGCAGGGGATTGTGGTAATGCTCAAAATTCTAATCATAAAAGTAAAACATTGAAAACGAACAAAAATATGTGGATAGTAGGGACAACATACAAGTTTTATTGGGCTACCAAATTTCCTCTTATCGAACCAGTACATCCATCTAAGTCAAAAGAGATCCCATCTAGATGTACATGTATAATATGTATGTGGAAATTAGGAAAGCAACAAAAAATGCAACTAAAGATGGACATTATAGAAAGAAATTGTGGAAAACAATATTTGATTTGAGGGAGGAAGGGCAAAAAATAAACAATCAGGTCGAAAACTAAAAAAAATGCAGCATTTTAATACACAACAGATTATGAAGTAGAGCAGAAAAAATTCAGACATCTCATGGAAAGGGAGGAATGATCACATCACAAACTGGTAAGATTAAACAATCAAATATGCATCCAAAAATCATACAGTTCTCTACTTTATTTCACATACTTAAGAAAGGAAGAATGATTTTGGATTTCCTCAAGTTAAAATTTTTGTATCAATATAATGGAATGACACAACTTTCTTCAGTCTCGATTTGTCAACATAGTCCATAGGAAATGGTAACATGCTCTTCACGATATAGCAGGAAATTGAAAGAAAGTAAAAATGAACAAATTTATCTCTCTTTTACTTGATGAATTGACAGCAGTCGAAACACGCATGGGTAGGTATCACATCTATACTTAGAAATCTATGGGTGTTATGAAATTGTAATCCAAAAAAAACCTACATCAAAATAGTTGTCCTCATTTGAAATATATTGTTGGAATGACTCATTATGAAATTGCTACAACGTTGGTATGCTTTGGAGTATATGGTGTAATTCCCACTTCCCTTCGACACTAAATGAGCCATGATTATCTTTTCCAAATTGTTATAGACATAAAATTGACTGCTGTATTCTAGTTAGCACTCAAATAAAATGTGCAGACATCAGGATTTATATTTTGTTTTGGTTATTATTATTAATCTGACTCTATGTATAATGTGGACCCTGATGGGAATCTAAGGATAAGAAAATTAGCTAGAATGGTTACACTGTCGTTTAGATTGATTGTGTTAGCTTTACTCTACGATATTGTGTTTTTATAGTTAATCTAACATTGTGACTGAACCACTAGACATCATTGCACAAGGCACCTAGAAATATTAATAGATGAATGATAGTAACACATGGTGATATGGAAATTGAATGATAGACATCTATAATCGAACTGACTAAATTTTGATACACTTTTAGTACGGAAGAAAATGATGTGTTGTCAGTTTAGATGTATGCTGGTATTTCAAATTATTTTCATAATGATCTTTATTATGATGTTCAAGGTTATTTGTGATTGATGTTGGAGAATTGGAAAAAAATTGAACAAGTGAAAGTATTGCTTAAGTTAGATGATTTAGTTGGATTTATGATCATAATTGTAAAAATGATGTATTAGCAGACTTGAATGTTGAAAATTGGAGTAATTGTTCAAATTACTTGGTCTTAGCAATAGTAGTTATGATATTTGATGTTGAATTTGATATGTAGATGTAATCATTTTATTTGTTTTATATCACTAATATGGCCACAAAGCCATAACGGTATCATGGATTATGACGTTATTAATTCACAACAATAAAATACGGGGGGTAGGAGACCAATAATGAAGGAATGTGGGGTATATGGCAACAAGGGGTCACCATGTCAACTAGTGTTTTTTTGTGTGTGCCTTTTTTGTTGTTGGGGGTCCCCATGGGGGGATAACCTCCAAATGTGACCAAGGGGTTTGTGTGTTGCTCTTTAAATTGTTTCCTTATTATTAAATTTTAGTATATGATTTTTTTTCAATGATGTATTTTCCCTTTTATTAATTAATTACTTTGTTGTCTAGATTAATAAAGTAATCATGGTGATAAACTAATCATGGATGAGAAAAAATAATTCTTTATTAGATTAGATGGCTATTGGTTTATTGCATTTTAAGTCGAGTTGCCTGGATCTTGAGTTTTGTACACTCTAACTCTTCTTGGAAATTCCGGTTTGGCCTTAAGGGCCAATTTTGGAGGCTTGTGGGACAAGTTAAACTTGTCCCACACCTCTTAAATTACTATACCAACCCCACCTATGGGTTCGGGGGTCAAAAATAGACTCCATTATGTGTTTTGGGAAGACAAATTGAAAGTTTTTATTGCACTTAATTATACATTTTTTTTATTTGTCCTAAAAGGTATGGGTTGGGATTGTGTGTGTAAGTAAATTGTCATTTCTTCAAATACATATAAAATATTATTTGGGGTATGGGTTTTACTAGTGATGTGGAGTTGATGATAAGTGATGTGGCATCCTACATGGATCCACCTCACCCTCCTCTTCCGTTTTCCTTTATATGAATGCTTAATTGTTGTTTTAGGGGTTACTTGCTCATTACTCTTGGGAAATGCTTGTAATTTTGGAGAGCTTGCTTGAGAATGGGGCGTGGATGATGGTGGATGGATTGCTGGGATTTTGAAAAGGCTTGAAGCTTGTTGTGTATTGATACTCTTCATTTATGAGGTAGATCTCTACCCTTTGTTTTTTACCTAGTTACTTTGTTGTGATCTTATGTATAGGTGTTGATTGTTGCATTAGTAATGCTTGTTGGAAATAGACTTGATTCTTATATTGTAGGATAAATGGGAATAGGGGTAAACTTGAGGGCGGCATAAGAAAATGTAATGGGTATATTTTAGGAGGGATTTCGGTTGCGATGTCCACCTTGTTGATAAATATGAATTGTATTTATCTTATTTTCTTGAGGGAGGCATAAGAGGTGTATCTTTTGAAGAGAGGCATAAGAGTGTTGTGTGTATTATGATGAAATTTTTTGAGGGTCATAGGTGGACACCCAAGCCCTTGGGAGGCATAATAAGAACCCCCATTTTCCTTTCTCCTTCATGGATTTAGTATGAAGCTTTTGTGTTTTGATATTTGTTGTCTAGTGATAAAATTGGTATGGTGTTATATTCCTCAAATGTCTTGATTGAATGTGTATGTGGAATCCATTTTTTATTTTCAATGGTGGTCTAAATATCCCTCATTGCTTCCTTGTTGGGGCTTGGGGGCCAATGAGGAAAAAGGCTTCTCTTCCTCGTTGGATATTTTTGTTTGGTGGAGAGTGTTTCCTACTCCCCCATTTTGTTGTGTGCTTGGATTGATGAAGATGGTGAGCTGAATGAAGAAGGTTCTCTTGTTAGAGAAAGGCTTGTAGATTTGCATCTTGTGCTATTATAATCCTACTACTTGTAAATTGTATCAATAGTTTATTGAATGTAATCTTTATCATTCTTGGGAATGTATTTTTATAATATAAAATTCTTCATGAGAATATGATCCTTGCAAAGATATTGAAAATGGAAATTAAGTTCTTTCAAATTTAAATTTGTGTTTAGGTGTTCATTGTTCATATATTTGTGCTCTTGGATGGGAAACAAATGTTGAATAATTTCATTATGGACAATCCTTGCTCCACTAGAATGTTGAAATGAATTTCATTTAATAGTGGTTGTTGCAACTTCATCCAACTGGATGTGTAAAAGGATTAGGCATGATTAACTTATTAATAAAATTCCTACCTTGTGGATATAGGATTGATCAAAGTACAAGATCGAACCACAGCTAATTATACCCTTAAGATGATTGTATAAAGGAAATGGAAAGTGATAAGTTTTAAATCCATATCAATACACAATTGTGCACTACTATTTGCCTAGTACATGCAAATCTTATCCATATAAAATGTGACATTTATCCTTCCACATTATTCACCATTTTTCTTTTAAAAGGAATAGAAAGACTCTCCTAAATGAATGTATAATATTAATATACAATAATTATATAATGATAGCTTACTAGGGTCATTTTCACAAGTCTTATTACCATTATGTGATTTTAATACATGTTATTTTTTTTACAAATACTAATAATCATGTCTTACGTTAAATATATATATATATATATATATATATATATATATATATATATATATATAATATATATATATATACTATATAGACATGTCATGTAGTGTGTGTGTGTTGTGTGTGTGTGTGTGTTATATACATAATAATAAGTATTAGTGGTTGAATTTTTTTACTTAAAAATGCTAAAGCAATGGTTTAGGCTAGTGTACAACTTTTATTTATTACATAATTTTTTTTAAAAATAAAGAAATTAATTTAAAATATGTTTGACCATGGCTGGTTGGGGCCTCCTTTTGTCCAAATTTCTAAATAAGTAGGTAGTTAGGGGAGGCACCCCTCTCCCAAAACCAACTTTAAACCCCCCAACAAAAAACCCATTACCCTAAGCCCCCACCCGTAAATCTAAACTGCCCCTTCCCCTCCCCACAACATTGCTAAACCACTACCCTGAACTTCCATGTAGGAACCTAACCAACCCCACCTCCCAGCAAGTTTTTAGAAAAATGTGGCCACTTTTATTTAAAGCATGTGGCTTATGTGTGCCCTCGTCCCATAGCCTGTACTGTGTGTGTGTGTGTGTGTGTGTGTGTGTGTGTGTGTAAATATATTTCATTGTAAAATAAATCTATGAATTTTTTGGTTTTTACCTAAATGGATATACACAGAAAGTATACACTTCAACTGCAAGTAAAATAATTTTAATGAACAAATGCAAAAGAGGAAGCATTACCCACAAAGGGGAAATGAATAGATTTATGTCTCAAGAAAAAGTTTAATCAAGAAGAGCTTTCATGTCTCTAATGGCTTCTATGCCTTCATTCTCTCCTTCTAACTTCCTTACCAAGCAAAACAAAACAATAGAATTGAGAGAGTAGAGTAAGAAAAAGAATATATCATAATCCATAAGTATTCTTAGGGTTAATTTTGTCAAACCTAAATCTAAGGGCTAGGAAAGAATAGATCTAATGGTGTAGGATGAACCCTACATCACTTAAGTGATGGGGTATTTAGGTGGGAATGTTTTTAAATAAAAGATGGGTGTGTATTGTTAAATGGTGATCTAAGGGGTTAGAATAAGTTGAGCACTTACCCCATTAGAATAATGAAATTATTATAATTTGCATGTATTTAACAAAGCAAGGTTATTATTCTAGTGTGATTTAATATAAAAAAAATTGTACCTTAAATAGGAATAATGGAGTTACATTTTTAAAAGCTAATGCAGATTATTTAAATAAAATTTTAGAAAACTTGTTGGTGAAAGAATTAAAACGTAATATTAAATTTTAAAATTGAGGCAATATTAATTAATAGATAATTATTTTCTGCTGCCAATTAATAGTTTAAAATTTTTGGTAATCCGCATTTTATTAAGTATGAGCTAAGGCCTTGGAACCTTTTAAAAATATATATTCCATAATTTTTCCTGTCTCGCTATCAGGTTTCTCGTGAGTTCTTGTTGGGTAAAATGTGGGTGTTACAACTGGTGTCTCAGTTATGCAAGGTCACCAAACAAAACTTTGTTCTATATGCAACTAACAGTGGTCCCTTATATGCTAGAAATTCACTGTATGTAGCGTAGATGAATGAAATATAAATGGTAAGCAACTAGGCAAAGGTTGACTAAATTAGAATCCCTTATAAGAGAGCTTCATGCCTATATGGAAGTAGCCCAAGTGGATTTCTTGAGTTCCTTAACTTATGAAGTTCTATTATAGTGGCAAAAATTTTGAAGGAGTGAGATGAGATGGATTTATTCGTATGAACTTGCATGAAGAGTTTTGTGTGAGTATCCTCATTGTTGAGTTCATGCAAACAGTATCGTCATGAAGGTGACAGAGGATGGACTTGTTGTGTTCGTTTACCTTATTTGGAGACATTGGTACCATTGGTTGGTATTCTTCAATGTTTCAGTTGATTTTTTTTTTTCAATATTTTTACAAAGCATCCACAAGGGAATTAATCTATATTCTAGATTTATTACAGATGAGAAGAATAGTTTGTCAAAAAATTGAGATCTTTTACACTCCCAAGATAGTTTTGAACACCTATTTTCAGAATTGGAAGGCTTTCTCGATCTAAGAACCATAGTAAATAGTGAGATTTATATCCATGAAACCTCTGCATCATGTGAAGGGAGGGACCATACCATCCACATTGTAACAACTGTCAAAATATTACAGATAGAAAGAGACGAAGTTCTGTGACATGTAATGTCTTTGTTCTATAACAATGAACTGAAAGAAAATAAAGCTTAGAAAAATTTCAGAGAATCCTCATCATCATATTAGAGAATCGTTCTCGAAAGATAAAATTCTCAAAGCAATGGGTTGTGCTGAATCCTAATTTTTTGAATACTGATGACTCGTGAAGAATTGTAGAAATCATTTATAAATCCATGGGTATAATAACAGAACATTTCCGAGGACTTCAAAGGTCAAGGGTATGGAAATAAAAGGTCAATGATGTGATTTATTAAAGTTCTCAATCAAAAAAAATTGTAACAATGAGGAAACCAATATAAAAGTTATCGACCTTTTGAGAGGAGTGTTATTACAAGGCTCTACCGAGGAATCTATCAAAGTAGTTGTGTTAGAAGAAGAATCAGTGACATATTCAAGTTATATGACTTGTTATGTTTGTGGAGCTATTTTCCTGTTATTAATTTTGTACACCTTTATGTGTTACACTTGGGGTTATTTTACGGGTCCCGCCGCTGTGTGAGCGGGTCAATAGGGTTCGGGGTAGAGCTTAAAGCAAATTTTCATGGGTGGTTTAGTAATCCAGGCTAATGAGGTAACCATTATTCGGTAGTTTTGGGCCATGTTTTTAGGTAACCCCCCCCCTTTGTTTTGTAAAACCGCCTCTTCGGCTAACACATCGGTGTATGGACGTTTTCTTTTCTTGCCCCCATGTTTGAACCTAGATTTGTAAAAACACTTAAGAAGTTGTCTATGATTACATTTTTAATGAATATGATGATGTATGAAATGCATTGCCCAATGTGCCTTGCATTCAGGTATGAATTCTGTCAGTTGTTGAGCATAGTCCAAGGATCAGGTATTGTATTCAGAGAGGGTGGTTGTACTAAAATCTGCGATGTGATTCTTGGCGGATATGGGTAGCCAAAATTGGGGAACCACGTTAAATAATATCTCTCTTATGCGTGTGTATTTTATTATGCACTTTTATCTGAGATCTATAATATTTTCTACTATTAATTAGCTTCTACTGTTACGATGTATAAGGATTATCTGTAATATTTATTTTATTCCCTAACAATGGTAGCAGGAGCCTGGCTTGGTTTTGTTAAACTGTTATAAATCGTAGGGAAAATTTTAGCTTGAGTGAGAGCTATGATAGATGATGTAAGATCTAGGGTTGATAAATTCAACAGGTCGAAATTGCTTGGAAGATGTAGATGGAAGATTACCTTTATCAGAAGATCTTTTAGTATACTCCACTTTCTGCAGAAGGTGAACAAAAACGTGCGTATGGAAATGTGTAATGGATGTGTTGGATCAGAAGGCACTTGGAATGATCCATCTATGTCTTGATCTGTGGTATTATTTAAGTGTTTCAAAGGGAAAAGACTACCACAAGAACTGATGGATGGATTAGGGAAGTTGTAATAAAAAAACCTCAGCTATAATAAGAGATTTTAATGAAAAAAGGTGTTAATGTGAAGATGTCTGAGAATGGTCAGTAGAGATCATTAAATTATCTTCCATATGGCTATGAATAGATGATTCGGTTACAAATAGAATTTGATGAGAAGTTAGGGTTTGTTAAGTTATGCTGTGTACCTAAAAGTGGAATAGCTAGTAATGGCGGGTAAGCTACTAGGTTCCAAGTAACTCAAGTTGAAGTTTGGGATGTTGTATGGGTGATTCTAAGAGAGGAAATACGAGAAAAATCTCTGGTGAATTTCTACTTCGGACTACTTTGATAGTGGAAAACTAGGACGGAGACAGAAGTAATAGAGTATAAATGTGGAAAATCAAGGATCGGGAAAAGGTCAAACTGCTAAAAGAAGATAGTTGTTGACATTGTGGAAAGTCTGTGCATGCCAAAGAAGGACTATTGGGAGCTTCAGGATAAGAGAAACACAGGAAGAAAAAAGGCGGAAAAGGTGGATCAGGTAATGTATGTAGATGCTTTGATTCTCTTTGCATCATGTTGAAGGAATCGGGGTTTTAGATTCAGGGGTATTTATTTTCATGCTACTCCAAATAGGCATTATTTGTTGATTTGATTATGTTAAGGGGATTGTGAAAAGTTTTCTTGGTGATGATCGAGGCTTACAGTATAGTTGGAAAGGTTATGTTCAGGTTAAGATGCAGATGGGAATACATGTTTAAACGACGTAGCCAGGTGCCTACATTAAGGAGAGAAATTTGATTTATCAGTGGGGCAATTAGGAAGTGACTGGTTTGTACTGTGATATTTAAGCTTACTCTTGGAAGGTCACCGTAAGACAGCCTCTTGTGGGGTGGCAAGACGGTAAGAATTGGTGGACCTTGTATTTGACCACGCTAGTATAATGATTATATCTTGTGTGGCTTCAGATGTAGATACAATATTATGGCACTATAGGCCGCTGTCATATGAAAGCCATAGGGCATGGAAATCATAAAGAAGAATTTTCCTGGATATGACAGAAAAGGTTTGGATTCGGTGAGAACTCAAATGGGAAAACAAAACGAAGTAAGGTTTCTACAAGGTGGGACCTAAGAAGAAGAGAGTAGGTTAGGGCTGTAAATTTTGATGTGGGGGCCGGCTCAGGTATATCTATTGGGGGTTTCAAGTATGATGTTACTTTTATTGATGATGTACTGAGAAACGTGTGGGGTTAAGTTGGTATTTATTAAACAAATTGATGTATTTGATACTTTTGTTAAATGGAAAAGCTTGGGTAGAGAATGAAACAGGCCTTAAGTTACAATGTCTAAGGTTAGATAATGGAGGGGAGTATTGCAACAATGAATTGGATGATTCTTGTTCTAACAAGGAATTTGAGGTAAAAATGTTCCAGGAATCACAACAAATGGGGTGTTGAAAGGATGAACATAACAATATGAACGTGTAGGGCATGAGGATGAGGATAAATGCAAGACTGCCTCTTTATTTTGGGAGAAGAAGTGGTGCGACAGTTGTGTTACTTGATAACAAAAGGACCCTCAAGGAACTGGATGGAGGCATACCTGAGTGAAGGCTAGGTACGGCTAAGAAATTAGATTACAAATCATTCTTAGAGTCTTAGATGTGAGGTGTTTTTTCATATTGACCGATGATAGGACCAAGGCTGAGGATTATAAATCAGAAAGATTGCACTTTGATTGATTATTATGGTGGTGAGGAACTTTGTATTTAAAGGTTGGAGTATTATTAAAGAAAAGAAACTCATTCATCTAGGGATGTGGTCTAATGAGAAATTCATGGATACACAACAGTTTTAGGAAACAGGGAAGAATCAAAGAAAGAATAGAAAGAATTATATAGTGGTAGAGGGTTATTACGGATGGGGAAAGGACCCATGCATCAGTTCGGAACATACTCCACAGGAACCCCTAAAACTATACAGTGAGGAGGGTCTTCTAGGGTAAGAAAAGAAACCTGAACATTTTTGATTCTCTTTACTATATTACTCATGATTAGTGGAGAGCTAGAGCGCTTGATGGAACAAGGCAGGTAGATGCTAGTGAAGAAGTGGAGCAGCAATGGATGACGAGCATAATTCGCTCGGCGCACCACACTGGGGATTTGGTGAAAGACTACCAAGGAAAAAGAGAATTGCTAGACACAAGTGGGTCTAAGAGTTAAAGATGAGAAGGAGGAAAGAAAAGATGTAAGGCCGTTTGGTGGTCAACTGGTTTGCACATAAACAAGGTTATAGAGTTTGATGGATTTTTTCTCTAGTAAAGATGACTTCTATTAGAACTGTTCTTGGCATAGTGTAGTTTTTAAAGGGGGGAAAAAAAGACTTGACTTAGAGCAGTTCAAGTCAACGACAACTTTCTCCATGGTGATTTGGAGGAGGAGCTCTTATGCAAAACAGCAATAGGAATGGGTGCAAATGAAGAAGAGCTTGTATGGCCTGAAACAAGCTCATGTCAGGCTATAAGAAGTAGATGATAGATTTATGAGGGGCAATGTTATATAGATATCATTATGACCATTGCGTGTTACAAAGAAATTTTAGGATGGACGTATATTATCCATGTTTGTATGTTGATGACATGTTGGTTGCAGGTCAAAAACATCATGCTAGGAAATAAAAGTACTAAGAAACAACTAAGTGGAATCCTTTGATATGAAGGATGGGGGCAGCCATAAAAATCCTTGGTTACTAAATGAAAGCTAAATTTATCTCAGGAGAGTCCATTAAGAGGTATTGGATAGGTTTAACAACAGTATGCTAAACCGGGGGGACTCCTTTGGTAGGCCATTTTAAAGGTACAAAAGAGTAGTTCCCAAGGCTAGATGTAGGAAAGAAACATAAGTCCATGGTACCTTACTCATCGCAGTTAGCAGTTTGATGAGTATGCTATATGGTATGCACTAGGCTTGATATTCCCATGCAGTAGGAGCGGGTGAGTAGATTTATGATTGATCCAGTTTTAAAGAGCATTAGCAAGTAGTAAAGTGGATCCTTCGGGTTTGCAGAGGGGACCAGGGGGACAAATTTTGCTACAGTGGATTAAACACCACTTAAATGGTATGGAAATTAGACATGGCTAGAGATGTACACAACAAGAGCAAACGCCATGTTATAGTTACACTGTAGGTTGGGACAATAGTACGCGGTGTATGACTACAGAAGTGGTGGCTTGCAACACGGAGGCTGATGTATGTTGCTGCACAAATGCAATCAAAGATATGATTTGTTAAAAAATTTCTTAAGGGAGTTGGGCATAATAAGTAGGAGGAATTAAGTGGCATTAGTGATATTCAGGAGTGCTATACACCTAGCTAAGAAACTGATTCCACGCTAGATGAAGCATAACGGTTGAGATATCACTTCATCAGGAAACTTTTGGAGGAAGATAAATTGAGTTGGAGGTATTCATACCAGTCAAAATCCGGTAGACATGATGACCAGGTGGCAACAAGGATAAACTAAGATATGTTCAATTTGGTTGGACTTCACAGATGAAAGTGAAGGGTGGGTTGCGAAGATGTCAGTGGAAATTCGTCCCAGTGGAGAGTGTTTAGGTTGTAGGAGTCATTTCATGGGAGATGTATGTCACCTCTATGTGTACATCAGGATGTTATGGCGTCCCCAACTCGCGGTGAGTGGGTAAGGGGTTTTGGGGCGAAGCCCCCGAAGAAAATTTTCATGGGGGTTATTAACCAGGGATAGAATGGGTCCGTTATGGGCTATTTTTCGGCCCTGGTTTTTCGTAGGTACCCATTATTTGTAAAAACCACCTCTCAGATACCCTAGGTTTATGGGAGGGTTTGTTCTTCCATTTTTAATACCACGGTTTTGTAAAAACGACTTAGGATTGTCTATTTATATGTTTTTTATGAATCTGAAGATGATGAAATGCATTGCAGAGTGTGCTTTGAATTCGGGTGGAATTTGTACAGTTGTCGAGCATAGCTCTAAATGGATCTAGATATTGGATTGAGAGAGTAGTGGTGGCTTGTAATAATATAAGTAAGTGATCTTGGGGACATTAGGCCCCCCAAACAAAAAAAAAAAAAAAAAGTTGGGGTGAACCACATTAAATATTTTATCTCTGTGTTTGTTTATTTTTATGCACTTTAATTTGAGATCGAAATATCTTTCTACATATTAGTTTTCTATGTTTACGTTCGTAAGGGCTATTCCATATATTTATCTCTTATTCCTAACAATGAGCTATGAAAAAAAATGGTTTTTGGGTATGTGGGGATGAAAGGGTTTTCATTGCTTTATCATTTATAAAATCAAAGCTAAGAAAAAAAAGTAGTTGGATAAAAATATTTAAGTATTTGACGTGTTTGTTTCTGCTACTTCCTTGGAAGCCTTTCCTCTTGACAGATAATTGAGCATTAGAATTCCCTTCTAATAGAGAGTATAAATAAATAACTACAAGTAAAGTTGTTACCAACAAATGAATATTGGAATGGGTGTGTCATCACACTCTACAGAAGAGAACATCGAATTCGAATGAGAAGAAGCTAGTGATAATGGATTGTTCAGACTTTTAAAGTGGTATCTCTTGACTTACTTTTATGTTGATCACCTTAAATTTAATTGTGTTTATTATCAATGTCTTTTAACAGATTGGAATATAAAAGTTTTAGTTAGACGTAACAGTGAACATAATTATAACTTACAGATGCAAATATTTTCTGAGGAGGGGATTTTTCTAACATTATTGTTCAGCTCTTTTTATCATTAAAGAAGTTAAAGTTAATATATACATTGATTTAAATACAATTATTTATTAAAAAAACTATTTATATATTACTATTTGATTTTTGTGAATACAACTTTATTTTTTAAAAATATGTTTGTTACATGATTTGTCGAATACTAATTTGCAAGGCCTTCAATGTTCAAATTGCATATTCTTCAAGTGTTATACCTCTTCTGATTTCCACATCAGACATGCACAAGTTTCTCCATTTGCATTTTTAAAAGATCTATTTTAAAAAAAAATGGTTCATGCATTTTTCAAATACTAATTACACGGCCTTCAATTATTAGATCACATATTCTTCTACTATTATACTACTCATGACTTTCCAACATGTACAGTGTTATCATTTACATTTTATTTGTCTTTTTGTTTCTACTTAATGTCATTCAATATATTTTTCATATTTTTTTCTTGAAACTATGGGTTGACATCATCCACAGGAAGCTTTGACTTCTAAGGACTGAAATGTCAGGAAAACCACCCATCTAATACATTATCCATTTTTCGGGTTGTTTTGTCCTTGAATTGAAGTTCTGTGTTAGCACGCTACAAAGGATGATTTCTCATTTCCTTCCAGATGCTTTGTCAAAGCCATATAAAAGACTAGAGGTTATCTTAAACCCTATCATATGACATTTCTTGAGCTTTACACCTTGTTTAATTATTTTTATATTTACAAAATGCTTTGATGACGTTTTTAAACTTTATGGGATGATATCAAATGACCATGTAAAAATCCACATTCAAATTTTACAAGTAGAGAGAGAAATATTTCTATCATAACACATTCCAAAGTCTTCTTAAAACAAGTTTACCATATCATCATTGATTACTGTAATTGAAGCTAAATCATCATCCCACATATAATTCATATAATTGAAACATTTTTAATTTCATCATTCCCATCTATGTCATCATATCATTTATTCCTTCAAAAGAGAGACGAAAATTTGAGAGAAGAAGGGATTATACAATAGTAGAAAGAGAATAAGATTTACTGTCCTAAGAATTCCAAAATTTCTTATATAATTATCTAGATCATCATCCATGTTCGTACTTGAAGCTAAATCTACATCGATAGGAATTCATCATCATTCCATATCTATTTTAATGTCATCAACCACATCAATAATAACTCATTGCTTCAATACAAGTAGAGGAATAATATTTAGAAGGTTTTTAACTGTGTAGAAAATGATAAAACGTTTGAGTTTTACAAGTAGGAGAGAAGAATGTTTTTACCACCCTATTAAGAGTCTTATCCTAAAACATTCCAATATTTCCTACAAAAATATACATTACATCATTCCAATATCTATATCCATTCTAATGTTATCATATCATCCAAGTAGAGATTTTAAAATATTTTGAAAGGTTTAGATGTTGTGTTTGTACCACATTCAAAAATGTGCTTAAGACAATTAGCCATCATCATCATCTCGTTCCATGATGTGCTTGAAGGTAGCTGCTAAATATATGGCCACATACAATTCATCATTCATCCTTATCTATTCTATGTCATAATCCACAATCCAATGCCAATCATCTATTAAAGTAGAAGATTTATGTGAAAATATAATGTGAAGAACCGTAGAGAGTTTGCATTTTACAAGAGAGGAGAAGAAAATTTAACTTAAAGATGTCTCTATCATTACCACATTCCAAATTTTATTAAAACAAATAATAACAATTTTCTATTGTCATCACATCATATCAAGCATAAACACCCATATATATTCGAAATTCTATATATAATATATAACAAAGATATAAAAAATCCAGATTATAAAGTATTTCAAATATTCAACTGCCATCACATTCAAGTGTCTACTGAATTAAATTATTTCAATTTTAAAAACTCATCACATTCCATTTTCTAGTTCAATATGTAAAGATTTCAAATTAAATTTAAAGTCTTCAATTTTCAACCGGCAATCATGTAAATTTTTCAGTTTCCTTAGAAAAAAATGGCCATCTTCTGTACCCCTTCCCCAATGGCTTATTGTCCTGTAATATTTCTTGAATAATCAAAGAACTATTAGATCCTCCATAACAAGGTTTAGGATCTTTTACGATTGTTTTTTTCTTCTTTGTTGCATTTCCATTGGGATAAGAAACCTAGCATTTGTGTTACCTTTGTTTGAATGAAATTTCAGGGCGAAGCCATCTCTTAATTATCTTTCACTTTAGAGTGTATTGTTTTGTTTGTAAACTGAAATAATATTTTATTTCATCTTCATTTCTACTGATAATATTCTTCATGTCTTCCAGTGAACTGTGACACACCTTTCTTAGATATTCAAAATTTTTCATATTAAACTACAAAGAAAAAAATAGTAGATCAAGTAAAATATTACTGGTAAAATATATTAAAATTTTGAATTAAAAAAAATATTGTTTCAAGTGGATAATAATTAGACCACTCTATCTCTTTCGGCATTGTATTCCACATAACCTTTAGTAGACTATTTGTAAAATATGTTTGGGCGTTAGAACTACTATTTCCAATGTTAATGCTTTACCAACAATTGTCTTTATCATGTTGATTATACGTGAGACACCCACCTCTTCTTGGGTAAGTTAAGGCATCCAATTCATAGTGGATTTGATCTGGAATACAACGTATAAATGTGTCCCTTTGTCCTAAACTTTTATAACAATTATTATTCTCATTAATTAGTTCTTTTTCCCTGTCTCCCATTCTAAGGAGTGAACATATGAGGTACAATAATCTTGGGACATGGAATTGACATCAGTATCGAATCAAAGTTATCTAAAAGAAAAATTCTAGAACACCTATTCACCATTCTTTATCGAATAAGATGATTGTTGATGGAGAGGTATGGGCGCTTTTCAGG